>CAJQZN010041610.1:0-36855 GCA_907164685.1 Colias eurytheme
CTAGCGCCTGGGTCCGTCAAGGTCGAAAACTTGGATTTTGATTAACCATTCATACCTAAACAATACCGTTTCAAAACATTTTCTACGCCACCTTTTGTAGAGCATAAATACCTACAGACTGGATTAATATGATAATTTGAGTAATTTCTTCCACCTCTTACACAACAATGAATTTACCTACGCTCAAGTTAAGGCAATATGAAAATTTCCTCAAGAGTCTACAGAATTTCATAATGGGCCAAATTATAAAAGCCTATAAATGATAATTCAACCTGAATGGTTCCTATTGGAAGGTTTCTTTCAAACTAACAAAATCATCCATGAATAAACCGGAATAGTGACAGGGCATAGCCCAAAAAAATGCAAAGATCCATTTTTATATAGAGATATTTTTATTCTAGTAAAGGGATATTATTCCTCAACAATATTGTATTACAATTTACCTCAAGGAGAATTAGTATTCAGAGCGGAATGATTGTTGTATAATTTATTTGGATTCTTGCATGGCTTACTAAATAAGCAAAGAAATTGACTTCATCCCATTTCATTTCGTCTATAATAAGCTTTGTTTCAAGACTTATGTTCGTTCAATAAATTGAATAAAGATTCGTTCAATGAATTATTATGAGATAAAGCGGACTAAACGAATTGGCGCAATTTTACATTTCTTTTTCCTTTACTCAACATAAGTCACATGTATCTAATACTGTCTTATATCCTTTTTTTGTTATGTATTAATTTTAATATAAACATCAAGAGATGTTAAGGGAAGAACTATAATTAAATAAACTTCAATCGCAAAAGCAGTCAAAGTTATGTAAATACTCAAATTTTATTCATGTCTTCTTAAATGGGACCTTTCCCATTCAGTTATGAAACAATCTCACATTTTGTTTTATATTAGATTACAAGTATGTATGAGTTTAGGGTATGCTGAAATGGAAGTTCTTTGTAAGCACGTCATTCAGACCTTCGTCACTAGAAACAAGCTCATGATTACATAGAAACCTTAATGGGGAGACTTTGATGTCTGTCTATGTGTCCCTCGCAAATTTTGCGTTAATAATTCTATATTGTGTCGCTGTATTTTGTTATTACATATTATGTACCCAAACTTAAACGAATAAATATATGATACTAGCTGTGCTGCGCGCTTTCACCTGCGGTCGAACCCGCGGGCGAAATCAAGTATTTTTATAAATCATGTACAACCTATAAAGTTTCTGTCCAGTCCAGTCGAGTATACTCTTAATAATATTAGTTCAGACTTTGGTTAGAGCAACATTATTGAAAATAAGTAATAACATCATATCTATTCACGAATGTTGACACAAAATTGCTTCAATAAAAATAGTCACATACGTCAACACAAAGGATCTTTGTTTTAACAGAAAATATGTCTCCCCCGGGATATTTATTGTTATTCGAAGTAAAAATCTCTATCTTTTGTTCAGTATCTGTTACTCGATACCACAGGCTCACGTAAAAATCATATTATGTTTGACGCATATTATTTTACCATTTCTGGGAAATCCACAAAAATAATAAAGTGATATTAATATTGCTTGATGTAGGTAATATATCGTCGGGCAACTGGGCTTATTGGAATCTGCTGACATTGCGTTATTCGGTCAATTAATATTAACTGTACATGATATAAATTAATAAAACAGGTCGACGATGTTTGTAAAGAAAATTAAAAAAAACCTAAATATTTTCATTTGCGCCAATTAAAATTCTCCATTATTATTCTTCGCAGACTCCTTAAAAACAAAACTAAGTTAAACAAGCATATTTATACTTACTGGACTTTTTAACTTGAGTTAATGAACATCACTAATTTAAAAATTTCCTAATGGTTTTCATCTAAATAAAAAATAAAGAGAAGCACTAGAGAAGCACCAAATAATCATTTAAATAATATTAAAAGCATGAAGCTCGTTTTAATTGAAGACTTTAAAAGGAATGATTAATCAAACGATTAAATTATTCCATTATACGTGTTTTAGAAAATATGTCTAGAGTCAAAGTAAGTGCCTTGGAGCACTAGCCAGCTTTTTATTTTTATATTATTCATTTCTTTGATATGAGTCTTAAAATTTTGCGCTTAAAACTTTCAGTACATAAGTATCAAATTCTGAACTTATGCATTACTGCAATATAATATTCTAAATAGCTATGAACTTTAAGAACTTTAAAATTTCACTCATCCTCTCATAAAGTTTGAGATAAATTCAACATTAAGTTTAAACTTTCCATTACAATTTGGGGTGCAAATTACACAAAAACAATTTATCACTGTATATTTCATAAAATTAATATCACAAGCTCTAAATCATCGTCTCTTTTATTTGAAGGATATTTTATAGGCTACAGCAATAAAAACTTCGCTCGCACAACTTTGTGACCACAAAGGAAATAAATTAATTACCCGAAAAATGATTGAGATAGGCTGATGTTGTTGCTTTCGGCTCTGAAGTATAATTACAGCGATAAATATTTATATTTCCTTACATTGAGTTTCCGCCATCAAATCTGTAAACTTACATTAAAGTCAGGCGCAACTTTTGTGATATTTATAGATTTGTCATTCAATCAGAAAGGAAATGAACGTAATGAAAAAAGTGGTTTTAAAATTATGCTGTTTTAAAAGTGGTCATCATCTCTCACTCGCGTCACATCTCTTATGCTAATAAGGTATATAATAAATGTAAACCATATATGTTATATACGAGGAGGCATGTGTTATGTAGTTTCTATCTGGGGAATAATCTTATGTATTTTATTGTACATAATGATTAAATTGTAACATTATCGATCTAAATTAAAATATATTATGCTCTATTCAACAGATTCGATTCGATAGTACATTTCATACTGGACAAAGTCGTGGGCATAAATTAATTAATAATAGAAATAATGAAAATGTTTACTTTTCGCCAAGTCACTCTGTGGACACATTTTCAAGAAAAAGTTTCGGGCTGGTAACTAAATAGAGTTGAGCACTATGAGCAGTCAGGAGTTTGGCAAAGTTTTGCTTAGCAGAAATAAACGTATAAAATATTTGTTTGTTATTATATAATAACAAAAAACTGTTGTTATTATATAATAAAAAAAAACTTGCAAAAGAAGTTTTCTCTTCAAAAAATCTCAACCTTTAAACACAGTTAGAGATTTTTTGAAGAGAAAACTTCTTTTGAAAATCTTTTTGGAAGGAGGAAATCTTATGAGTCCGCTTCATTGATCCGCTTCATTCACCGTTATTTAAACTATAAATTCCCATCCTAAAATACAAGTTACAAGTGTTCCCTTATTTTGGCAGTCAATGCAAATTTAGTTTAAAATTATTCTCACAGCTATAAAGGTATGAGTCCTCAGTCGTTACCTATGTAGGTACGTTACGTAAACCAAGGTTAAAAGGCACTGAAAAATAACACAAAAAATTTTGTGACGGTCGTCAAATTCCGAATATAGGAATAAAAGTATATTTGAAAATGTACTGAAACTGGAATTGCGTTTTCAGCGATTTTTTAGAATTACCATTGGCGTTAGGTACTGCGCAACAAACGAGCGGTGACGATGCATTCTCGTAATGCGACGCGCGTGGGTGCGACACGAGTTTTGATATCTCTGATTGCGTTTGCTTACTAATGGCTGGCGTCCACTAGGCGGATCGGGCCGGGCCGCATCGCAACGCAAAAATACGCCAGCCTATGTTTTGTATGAAACATCGTCCATTAGCGACGGATCGGGTCGGGGCGGGCCGCAACGCATTGGCGGATATCGCTTCGCAGGCGGATTTCTGCCGGCGGTGCGCTGCGGCCCGGCCCGGCCCGATCCGCCTAGTGGTCGCAGGCAGGCGGATGTGAGCGGCGAGCGTCTGTTAGATAAAATCCGCCTAGGCGGTCCGCCGCGCCCCGTACAGGTGGACGCAGGAGCAAACAGCGCGTCCATTAGAGACGGCCCGTTGCGATGCGACCCGCCTCGATCCGTCTCTAATGGACGCCTAGCGTAATAAATTCCAATAAAGTTGAGTATAAATGTAGTTAAATAGGAGATAATTTTAAAGATTTATTAAGTTTCTTGCTGATTCTTCTCGGTTGAATCATTCAAATTAGGAATGTCAGTTATTGTTTAAAAAAAAATTACTGTTCGTGCATGTGCACGTCTGTAAAACTTTTAAATAATTGTATTCGAGTTTTACTGTGATGTACCTGAAAGATGATATGTAAATTTTCATAAGGAATTAGGTCAGGCCGAAATGACGAAAGACTTAACTTTTCAGACACGTACAGTACTCGAATTCAAGATTACATTATTTATCATTCAAAGCTTGGAGTAAAAACAAAGATTTCCGTGCTGCTTATCATAGTTCCTACATGTTTATTATGCGAAATATTAAGTTTATTACTCAAAAGCTTTTCATAAAGACTGGAATGAAGTTATTTGTAAAATATAAACGTGCCGCAGTTTGGGGACAATGACATCCGTTCAGAGCCGCCGCCATTAAGATTATAGAATTTAGTAAATAGCCCTGTTTAGGAATTTTTCATTAATGCGAAGCTTTAAAAATGCCTTATTACTTTTTCATCGCTTAATGTTTTAATTCAAAAATTACTTAAATAACAACCGACATTCTCAAGAAAATTAAGCTAAAAGCTGATTTCAACGACACATTGTTTACCTACCTTAAATTCAAGATGGTAAATGTAGTTATAATAATTTGTATTATCATATTAGATTTACATAGAAACATTATTATTTACGTTTTTTTTTTTTTTTTTTTGAGCACTAAAATTATGACATACTAGTGCTAATAGCCACTTTTAGGTATTAACTTGTCTTAAAACAGATAATTCGGATCAGACCGCTCATAGTATAGTAATTCAAACCAGTAACTTTAGATATGCATTGTGCATGTACAGATTTTATAAAGAAATGTCGACTAATTTCCTTTAATTTTCCTCTCGATGGGTTCTTAAAGACCTGTCGCTGTCAACGACAATGCCACCCTCTCTACGTACATACTAATTAATGTTAAGCTTAAATTAGTTACACGTACAATAAATAAAATAGAATTTAACGTAATTTCATCTTACAATTTAAAGTTATTGAAATACCGCATTGCAGTTGAATTTTTAAATATCATAAAGTCCGTCATTGACTCTATCTAACCTTTAATAATTATTTATTAAAGGTCAATGAGTGTTTGAGTTTAAAATAATATTCAAGGTACAATAATATAATATACATATATAATAATAGAACCTCCATAGTATGTAATATGAATTATAAAAGAAATACTTTACTTGAATTTCTTATTGCATATAATTTCTAGTTTTAAAAAGATATACGCATTTCTAAATATGTAGATAATATAAACAGAAAAGTCCAGTCGCTAAGAGGCATTGAAATAACTGGAGTAAAACACGCTCAGCAAAACTCAAAGCGATTTTTCTAAACGTTCATTCTATGGGATAAAACTTGCTCTTTCCACTCACGAAAATTACGAGACCGTAAAAAGTTTTTCAATTAAATCTTTGTTTTAAAGGAAATAACTTATAAAACGTGAGACATGCATTAATTTCTTATATAAGGTAAAGTGAATTAATTTAATTTAAAATGTAACTTAGGTATAACTTTTAAGTCATTTATATAAGCAGATTCGATTTAAAAGTTTTATGATTCTGTACTTTATACATTCTAAATAAAGATTATAATATTACGAACTTAATTATATTTCAGAGAGCTAACTAAGGGTCTATTGTTTACAGGACAAGGACATAAAACAGGTAATGTCCCAAAGATTAACGCTAAGTAAGCGGAAATGTAAGGCATTAAACTCTTAAATGTGATTCAGCATCGGTAGAATGAATTATACGAAGGAGCTCTTTAAATGGTCCGGAAGATACGTTCCGGGCACCCTAATAATGTTTTTGACTTTACTTTCAACAACTAAGAAAAAAATGTTATTGTTTTCTGAACTCGAATTTGTTAATGTCGTTTGCGAACTTGGAATAATTAAATTATAATTTCTCACAAAAAGCTCACAAAAGTTGTTAAAAGGTAGTAAGGTGATATAAGGTTTAATTAAACTATCCCATTTAGGTTAACTTTATTCGAGTGATGTTTTAGAAATACCAGTTTATCACGCGAAGTAATTACTGTTCCCTGTAGTGCTATATCCACACGGCATCCTTGAAAAGCTTTTTCTAAAATATAAGTAGGTACGTCAAGTTTACAAAATACCAAAACTCGTGTCAAGTTTTGAAAATAAAACTTACAAAAACTAAATAACAAAGCGTTCTCGACCTCGATGCGAGTCTGAAATTCGAAGTTGTTCAAGAGCGAGTGATCAATAAGAAAGTGATTGAGCAAACGTTGACTAACATTTTGAAGCCCAAGAGTCGCCCAAACGGGCCATGAATTAAATGGCTCTGCTAATATTGACCGGTAGGTACGTTAATTTGTATGTAAATCGGTTAAGCCACAGTAGAGGAAGGCTAACATAGGGTATAATGGATTAGAACGCTGTGATTTATTATGGTCGAATAGCGAACGGTATCGATATTTTTAAGTGTCACCCGTCGGGGACAGCTTTAATCTTAATTTATTTGTGGATTTGAGCTTTTAATAAAGTATGAATATAGTTTACTACGTAAGCAGGAAAACCTTATTAACGACTAAAGGATTTTCAATGAGAAATTCGTTTGATTGCTAATAAGTAATCTTATTTATCCTTTGTGATATCTTTTGTGATTGAGTCATTAAGCCACTGAGATTATGAAAATATTGAACAGTACCTACTTACCTCAGAAACAACGTGGAATACAATTATTCACTGAAGATAAACTCCTCTTTCTAATAATAGCGGTACATTTCTGAAAAACAAAATACACATACTACACTCCAAATGAGGTCAGGTTTAGACAACACTCATAGTGGAGGCAAAAACAACTGACCGAACAAAAATGGCAGAATATTAAGATAAGGATAGCAATAACGCTTATATTCTCTGGCGCAAATTGCCCCACTTTAAATGCAAATTATCCACACAATGATCGCTTTCACACGTCGGCCGTTTAATTACGCGGTACATTGTGTTTTTCATTGGCTGGCGGAGTCTGATCGTACGTGATTTTTCAGGGATCATTTTTAGGGTCAGGGTTTGTTTCTTCAAACTCCTATTCATATTAGATTGTTATACAAATTTACATTACTATGGGCACGTTATATTAGCAGATGTGCTGAGATTCGAATTTAATATTTGCGATATAGAATTACAAGGGTAGAGAGTACAGATTCAGATGTCCAACATTCAGTATACGAAAATAGAAATTGTGTATTCGACAGTATGAGTGAAAATTCATTAGTATCATTTTTCGGCCTATGGCTAGACATAGGCCTCTTTTATGGCAAGCCGTTAATAGGGTCTTCACCGCCTATTATAGCCAGTACCCCTGCGGAGTCGTCACTCCATCGAGCCGCCAGACATAATATAATAAAACCAGATACAGACCAGATCCCTGACCTTTTACTCGTTAATTAAATTAGCAATGCCGATGCCTTTTTGTTTCAAAGTGTATTTCGTTATATATCTCTTAAAAATAGAAAATCTTCGTGATAGCCGACTCGCTTTTAAAATATTCGGATAAAAATCTGTAAATGGTCAAAAATTAACTAAACTGTAACTAAAAATGATTTATCCACAATTTCATTAAAGTAGGTAAACAGTAGAAACACTCCAAAACATACGCGTTCAATCTAAAAGTATTTCGTCAGAAGAGGAAAGTACCTAAATGTCTTGTATTTGTACAAGGTAAGTTTATAAGTTTAACTCCAATATAGAGAACCCTTTCCTCTGTTTCAATACCAACTTTGCCGTTTCTAAATATAAGAACAAGATGTATAAATTAAGATATTTCAAACTTTACAAAATGAATTGCACGTTTAATAAAATAAATTAATAACGTTTGTTTATGATTTATGTAAATTAGTGTCAAATATCATCCAAATGATTAATTATGTATGCCGAAATATGCAAACACATATAAAGCTTAAAATTGTGCCAACGTTTCAAATTACAAACCAAATGTGTATGTATTTGTTAAAATGTTATTAAAAAGTTGTCTTTGTGTAAAATTCATATTTAACTGCTAACTATCCAATACTAGAACATGTATTTAATATTGCGTTATTGTAATGCATTCTAAGTTTGTAACAAACGCGAACGACTTCTGTTACAATGAAAGTCACGATGTATTGGCGATACGTTATGCTCTATAACGTATTTTCCGCTACATCCTTCATCCGCTGGCTTTATCTCGATCACGTCCCTCCTCACACCTCTTTCTAACAATTTACCTCATTAATTTTCCCTCTCGTATAATGAATTATTTTTATTAAACTCTGATTACTAAAAATGTTAAATTACATCTATGTCGTAGCGATAGACTTGAATGGATTATCATATCAAGTCGTTAGTGATTAAATAAATGATATGTTTTAACAATTTTCTCCCTGACTAATAGGTCATGCTCCCATGCGTTAGTTAGATAAGCATAATATAGGCTCTAACCAGCATGGAAGGTACAAATATTCTTCTATTGAATGATATGATATAGATACAGCAACGTGTGAACAACATACAGGCTTCATTACATTAGAGAGACTATTTTTATGACTTCTTTAGATAATGAAACAACGACATCCATGAACAATCACGGATATAGTTAACGACCGTGTTGCTGTCCTTAAACATAAAGGAAAGCTCCTACACGACAAACAATAAATAAAATGAGAAGTTCATTTAACGCCATGGTTACGTATACGTGGATTACACAAGTTTAGCGTTAATGAAAACCAGGAAATGGGACTTACAAGGGAGAGATTAGGGAGAGAGAACAAAGGATTTGAGCGCGCTGTAGACGACCTAAAAAGAAAATTACAAATGAATGATATTTATCTCCTGTAAAAGGGAGATCCATTAAACCTACATTTCATAATAGTCGTTAAATTAGGATAGTAAATTTAGACATTAGCTTAGAAGAAAATGTTCAGTCTTCACTTCCGACATTATTTCCGTTAAACACAGCCGTTAAATGAACTTACTAATAAAATCCTTGTATATTTTTAAATATACGCTTCACCAAAAAATATACTGTACGAGTACATACTTAGATCATTAAGTAATGATCTAAGAGTACATATAATGTTAGAACTAGTAGGTATACCCGAGCATTTTATGGGTATTTTTATTCACGTGTGGTTTCAAATTTTACGGCAGGCGATATTATCTTAGAACTTTGTAATTTTAATCTTCCTCCGCTTTGGTTTTGTTTTATAACAACAACGTAACTGCACCGCAAATTAATATACTCCGAGGCATACATCCTCCTGCCGGCAAGTAAAAACATAATTTATGTGGTGCTCCAATTACGAATTTGTGTTTATCTTATTGTTGGGCGTGGTTGCGGAAAATTTATGACAATGTACAGTAAAATGATTATAAATAATAGATATTTAAATGGTCATATCTAATAATAAACGACCGATTTTTAACTATTATGATAATTTTGACTATTAACATTACTGCGAAGCTGCAAATCTTTTTTTTTTTAATAATTTATTTTAAATTAAAGTTACTAATTTAAAAACAATAAAGACTCAATAAGAACTTCACCGAAAAATTTATGGTAGATCATATTCATTTATATATTTAAAAAAAAAGATAAATTAAGATAAATTATGCAAAGATAAATTATGCATGTATCAATACGATGTTTCACATTGTAAGATATATTCTATCTCATTCTTTCAATTCCTATATAACATTAGTGAAACAAAATCAAAATAAGATGTTCATTACTATTCAGTGCCGGGTAGGCTTGGCCCAAAGTAAATCCTTATTTATTATGATGGAATTCTTGATACCGGAACTTGTGTCTCTTGGGAAGAAACATAATGTGTTTGTGGTTGGGTGATAAGTGAATTTTTGTGTTCTTTACATGTTACATTCAATGATGTAAAAACCGATACAGAATATTGTCAGATAAAATCCATATTTTTATGAATGAGGTAACGAAATTGTTCATTATTTCTTAATTTGTAGCAATATAGTCCGTCAATTCTAAAAAAGGAGGCGTAGCGAAGACGGAAAGTTTTTAATATAGGTACATTCAATCGAATTGAGGAAAGCTTTTTTTCTAAAAAGTAAATAACTCATCCGGTAAATTCCTCAGAAACAATTTGGAGAAAAACAACATGCTCCATTCTAATACACGAATGTTATTCTTCCTTTTGTTTTAGTTTTTTTTTCTTTTTGTTTCTTGCTACTAATGTTTTTCAATGATAATCTTTGAAAAGCATCTTATACTTACCTATATGACGAACCATTTATCAAAAGGAATGCGTTCATTGACCCATTCCTATTTTCAAACAAAATAAGTAAAGAAACTCACAAGAAACATTTCGAGTCGTCTATTACCATAAAAACAACTCTGCGTTATGATAAATGGGGAAAGTTTTTGTGTCCACGTGAAAACTTTCCAATATTACCCGTGAAATGAAAACAGCTTATAAGAAATTACTTTATATAAACAGATATAATTGAATCTATTCAAATATAAAGCTCCTTTTAAGACTCTGCAATATCTATTCCTTTAAAGATCTTATCCAATGTAATCATTGGATGAACTAATCCGATTTTATAAATCCTTTAACTTACACGAAGATACGGTATCATAAAAGGTATAAGTGATATTAATTTAGCTTACTTGAGCAGGCAATGGTATTAGTTTCAATAATTTTTATAAGTAAAAAAATTCAACAGTAAGCCAATAAATAATTGTACCTACTTCTATCGTTATCTTGATAGACGTACAATTATTGACAGCTGGGAACAAAGTGAGAACAAACAAAACAAGTGGGTGAGAAGGAAAAGGGTTGTTTTCACCTTGGTTTTCACTATTTTCCTCGTCATTTTTACGCTTGCTATTACAATGAAAAGCTTCTTCTATCATATACGTAAGATAATGTCCGAATTGATTGAGCCTTTATTTGTTTTTGTGCAACACATTTAGCGATTCACTTCTATTTATTTAAATCTTATAGATAGGAAAAACATTAATGATTTATAACGCTATTTAAAATACATAAGTCAAAATTTTGATATTAATTAATTTACATTTTAATCATAACTTTTAATCCTGATTGGCAAAACTTTGCAACAATCAATCAAAATTATTTTCTAACAAATGGGTTGCGAAGAAAAGCCCATTTTCCGTGTATAACGTTATATAATTAACCCGTGTGGAATAAGTTATAATTGATCATTTTAAATTGTTTATCACATTTAGTTCCACTTCCAAGAAAATAGAGAATTAAAACGATTAGAAAAAGTTTCGATCTGCACATAACAAACAGGTGGCTAATCATTCTGCGAAATAATGAGACGACGACGAATATTGTCATAAGTGACTACTTAATTAATCTATTAATCAATCAATACGTGCGTGTGTATTTAGTTAATTAATTTGGACTATCTAAACAGTTCCGGCTAAAACCACTTACAAGGCCTAAATCAAGCGTATTCGATACAGTACTAGTATGTTTCGTTAATTAAGAACAATTAGTGGCAGCACACAGTTCTCACGGTTAATACGAGACTTTTTGAAGCGAAACTTATTCAACTTATAATAAAATTTCATTCGCGTCATGGTTATGACCATGACGTCGTCACGTCATGGCGTAAGGCGACGCTTTTGGTCTTAAAACTTCAAACTTTGAATTGATCAACAATCCTGAAATTACTATAAATACCTTTTCTTATGTAGGTATTTACAGTAAGTAGGTAAGTTTGAGATTTTCTTCTTCCATTCTGAAGGACTTTTCAATTTAAAATATTTTTATACGTATAAATGTTAGGAACATTCAATTACCCATGTATGTAATATGTTTTTCTAAATTAAAATATGTATTGCCTTATCTTCTTCGTAATCTACAATAGGTAAATTTTCCGTTTACCTTATCTTTTTTCCACGAGACGCATGGGAAATATTGAAATAACATTAAATTTTCGTCTTTCTTCACATAATAAATAATAGGTAATAATGTAGACCACAATATTTTATTTATATGTAAGCAAATTACATGGTACATGGTACAAGGTATATGTATATGAATATATCATGATTCATGAGATAAAGTCCTCATTCAAAAAAAAATGTTTTGTTGACTTATTGATCTTAATAGCACTAATAAAGCATCTAATTGCTTTAAATATTTATTTTAAATAAGGTGGTAAAAGGATTAATATAGTTTCATTTAACTCTATGATCTAGGCATTCGTTGTTTCCAATTCAATATTTACCTTTCACTAAAATAAAATATTCCAAAATAAATACAATTTTCCGTTTCGACAAACCATATACATTATTCACTTTTATTGTATTCTTAATGTTCCCGAGCATACAATATTTATAACTCCCAAGGCTCCAACGCTGACGATCAAAATAAAAAACTATGTTACGCTTTGTTGTATGAACAATAACAAATTGGTGTTGGATGGGTGTAGAAAAACTACGGCAGCCATTGTCTCATTTCCAAGCTCTAGTTATAATAGTTAAACAATGAATTGATAAATTTAATACTTATAAAATGCCTGATAACGATCAAGTTTGAAATACCTCAGCTACGGTAGGCTTGAGTTGTATTAGTAATAAATATAAATTACTATTTCTTTGCACTATTTCTACTCATTAGATAGACTGATAGCACTATATTTACATACCTATATGATTATATCTGTAGGTAAATTATATTATTCAATAGAAACAAATTCAACACGCCAACAAGCTACTCAAATTCAGTTTTTCCTTTTGTTTTCCCAATCACTTAGTTCCAATGTATATAGATACTAGATAGTCACTTTAACGCTGATTCGAATCTCTTCATCGCTAATCTATCAAAGTAAGAGTGGATCTTTGTATGTTACGGTAAACAACCTTTTACGTAAAGTCCCGCTTTTGTCGCGCCTCTATAATTAATTAGAAATGCCTTTGTGGGGGATTCAACTCAACTATTCGAGCTTTACCGAGTTCCCGAGATATTACAAGTTATGTTCAAGTGAATAACAAAATGAAATTCACGAAGGCACAGTCATTACATAAATTTAAAATAATGGTACGCGATAATTATCATTCTTCTTGTCGTATTTAATAATCTATTTTGTATTATATCTTTATCGCTTTATATATTTATTAACATATTTTTATGGCCTTAATTATTCCTTCCTATACCTACTATTGTGAATATATATTGTATTTCTCGATAATCTTATAGTTACATATTAATATATTCTTACTTATTATATTTATGCTCTGCCCTATTCCTCTCCTCAAACTAACTTCCTTTCGTACGTCTGGTTGTCTGGAAGAAATCGCTATTTAGCGATAAGACCGCCATTTGTTTTAATTTATAATTAGATTAAGTTCCCAGTTAAGCTTTGTCAGAGCAATAAAGTATGAATAAATAAATAAATAAATAAGGTACTGAGCCCTTAGCTTTACCGTATTTTATAAATGTTGGAAACAATAGTTTGAAGTGCACCCGTAAACTCATTTCTTTTCTATTAAATTTCTATTAGAATTGATTGTTTTATTACTTTCCATTTTAAGAAATAATGCAGACTATGAATTGAGAGGTCTTGAACGGACGACGACTAAACGTTATTGGCTCTTTTCTATAACACGTGTCAGCTGCAATATCAAAGTAAGAGTGGATCAAGGAGTTGTTGTTAAAAAGTTGCAGTCAAAAGAGCCTCAAATCGTGTCAATAGTATAAAACTAAGACTACTGCGCTTGTGACTGCGCTTTATCATTCACCAGTCTTGTGTAACAGTGGTGGGAACTACCGGAGTGGTTTTGTTTTCTAATAAATACCACTTTTTCAGCGTTTTACAACTCTGTAGCTTGTCGATATGAAGAAATTACAAGAAAATTCATTCCGATGAATAATTGCATAAAGATAGAGTTTTTAGTTAGAGCATAAAATGACGATGTTGTTGAAACCAATCCTAGGCGAAAGTCTAAATATGTATTTGATTATAACTTAAATCGAAGCTATAATCGAAAAAATAAAGATATATAATTTTTAAATCTACATCAATCATATAGCAAATTCCATTATGATTCATGTAGATTCAAAAATTTTCTTCAGAATACATTTCAATGAATTAATAAAGGAATTGACTCCATACGATTATTGCGAATTCCGCTTTACACCTTCTTTGAATTACGAAATAAGCTATTATTTATTCAACAATAAACAGCTTTTACAGCTGCGACAATTCACATCGAGAATTTTTTTTCCTTGAATTGGTCGAAGAGTAACTTTTTACTTTTATCGGATCGCTTTTAGATAAAGCAGTCCATAATTAACTTTCATAAACTGTTATATTGTAGTAACTATCATTTTGTAATTGCTACTCCTTAAGGTTTTGTTACATATCATTTGAAAAGAGCCTATTTCCTAGCAATTTTAGCCAATTGAGCATCCACTCACGCCGCGGTAAAGCTATTGCATAGCATGCCTTCAAGCCACACCTTCGCCGTGCCCGTTGGAGTGGGGAGCGTGAGGATTTTTCGTTACGGAATTTCTGGATTCGGTCCCCGCGCTCAAGGCCCGCGATAGAAGCTATGCAATAGCTTAATAGATTTACGGATTTGAATTTTCTTAGTAATAATCATTTATTTTTTAATAGATTAAAAAAGAAAGAAGTCAACTTAATCATCCATCATTTCATGGCATTATTATAATCAATATTTAAAGTTGTTATGAAATAAATAGGACATTGTTATCAATTCACCATTATCACATTATTATACTATGCATTTACATAAACTATAAATGTACCCAATTGTAATTGCACCTTCACCATAAAATGTTGTATCCTTATCATAATAATGTATGTTATCCTTATGGTTTTGCGGGTTGTCTGGCAGAAATCGCTTACAGCGATAAGACCGCCCTCTGTACATGTTTTAACTTTTATCGCTCTTCTGTTGTAATCCTGTATGTGTGTGCAATAAAGAATTTTTCATTCATTCATTCATTCAAATTTCAAACTATACTTCCATTTGATAAGTACATTTATGTAGTTGTTCAAATTCGTTGTTGTAATGGTAAATGTTTTATTTAAAGTAAAAAAAAGTAGTTCATTCGTCTCATTATCGTTAACCTGATAAAAATATTACAAAATTATTAAAAAAATATCAATATAACTTAAATTAACGCTCTGTTAGAATTTTCCACGCATATAATTAATAAAGAATGTGTTTTTTCTGATAAGAGAGAGAGAGAGGGTGTTTTTTCATAAGCTGTCCAAATTCACACGATTAAATATAGTTGATAAGATAACCATTTTTATAAATTCATTTATGATTCCGTGCATGATGTATATTGGAAAGGTTCTATGCTATTTTTTTTAATATACAGTACTAGGAAAGTAGGTTGGCTAGGAACAATATTGAAGCTATGTAACCTTGAAATAAAACTTAACAAGGATCGTAAATGGCACCTTGCAGTAAATTCTGAAATCGGTGTAGTAGTAATGATCTATTCTTAAATTTCGTAGTAGTTAGTAGTTGTAGTTTATGGTACTTAAGTGAAAAGGACGAAATATAAAAAAATGCCATACATTTTGAATATATTTTATACAGCTTGGTAAAAATAACGAAATCCATTAGGTCAACAGCACTTTTTTCTCAACAATTTGTACTTAGTATTGTTTCGCGTGTTTAATTATAATTGAATTGACTTACCTTGTTCGTGAGGTGCTGGTACTCGCACCCGACCGTCATCTACTCGTCTCTCCATCTCAATCGATACACATACACGCTTTTTACATTATGTGTTTTAATTAAACTATTTTAATATTTGTTTATTAAGAAAATGTGTTAATTCCGCTTGAATTATTAGATTATACTGTTTTTTTGCTAGAAAAATATGTATTTTAATTAAACAATTTACTTTTTTTCTATTTACAAAAATTAAAAGTAGAAAATTTAAACATCATTATTTTTATCTCATCATTAGTTTTATATCAAAAATCATTATATCTGAGTTGCATTTATGTTTTATCATTTACTTATTAAAGCTTTCTTTCGTCCTTGCTTCAATGTATTGTATACGATAAACGGCATACGTTCATAATAAAGCACCGTAGAGAATGCTACAAAATCGTAGCACTTGCTACGCGCACGCTACAGGTTTATGTAAGGACTTTTGCCACGTAAAAAACATTGTATATGAGAAGAACAAGCAGAGAAACAAAGTAATCAAGTTTATAAAATCCAATCTCTGCTTTAAAGTAAAGTCACGTAAAATAATAACTTATTTCTAGATACATAAAGCGACATATATATATTTTGTTTATGAATTAATAAATTAGATTTTTTCATACATATTACACTATTCATGTTTTACTTATTTGAGTTTAATAACAGTGTAATGAAATAATATATTTGATAAACTTTTACGATTCTTAATACCAAAAAGGAACAACGACGAAAACAATAAAATAAATATCTATACAAAATATAAATTATACGTACTGACTTTCAATGTGCTATTTAATTTAACTCACTTAACTGCTGAAAATTTTATCAAGGCAGAGCTTTTCACTCAACGAATTTTTAAAGTTTACCGCCCTTTTCACGATGCAACTTAATTTTTAATTAAAAACTTTATATAAATTCACTAAAAATGCAAATATTTTGCTCAAAATGTATGATGCGAGTATTTTTTAATACTCTAAGTTTTTGTTTATTGTGATTTATTTTAGGGTCTTCGTTACGGTGAGCAGAAAGCACGCTCGCTCGGTTAGCGGCTTCAAGCGCGACTGACCGTGGATTCTCAGTTCCCACTTGGTCACAGTAAACCTTATATAAGACCTAAGCCATTTCAGATTTAAACATCTCAAATGTATATTCTATTTATGTAAGTGCACAATCGAAACTATAAATCTACAAGAGAGATGTTTTATGTTTAAATTTTTCATTATCTATTCGTCGCGCTATGTTCGATTTTCCTTTGTTTGGTGGAAATCGAACGCATTAGCATATTTTTATTTAATGATAACAATGCTAAGTTTCATTGTAGGCATTGAGAGGATTTTAAAGAACGTTTTATGAAAATGACAAAAAATTCTAATTTGTTTCTATACTAGATAATCAAACGAATATTAAAATGATTATTTTCTGCCCTAACAGCCCTAATAGTATACTCTGTTTAAAGAAATATTATTTGTTGATTGCATTATAGAATTCTATTTAATTTTATGGAAATTTTTATACTGATTCTGATTCTGTATTAAAAATTTTTACAATAATAACTGAATTTATTTCAATGTAAATATTACATTAATTACTGTATTATACATCATATATTTATGTTTCAACAGATATTTTCGTTTTATGATGATGATTACCGTCTCCCCTGGTTACATAAAGTATAAGTGGCAAAATTTCCCAAATACTTCGTATAACTTATAATTATAATTGACTAACGAAAACACCTGTCTTTAAAGACTGCTTTGTAATATAATATAAACATGGTAATAGAGATAACTATAAATATTTATTCCATTCCGTTTATTTCTATTTCGTTTTGTCTTTTTTTTCCACAACGCCATCTAGAACTTACCAACAAAGCTTCTTGTACTACTCTCTTTGATAAATGTGAATAAGTCCTGACTAGCCTGTCTGATAAAGCAATGTAGTGTTTTAATTCTACTACATACAAACAATTAGTATACTATATTTAAAACTGGCTCACCAACTGCGGCTTCGTCCTCGTAGCCAAAGGAAATTCCCATGGGAATGACATGTTTCACCACGCTAAAACTAGCCCTATGTGACTCTCTAACCTAAATAATATCTCCTAACACAAAATCGTATTATAACTGCAACTACACCGAAAATGATTAATGTATTTTCTAAAAGAGTAAAGTACACTTTTTTGTTTTTCACATAAATAACTAGGTAATTAAGTTACTCGCCTCAAGACTTCGCCTAAGTTCCTCGATATTATGAGTTTGAGGATGAACGTCTATTTTATTATTTTCTTATGTCTTCAGAAAAAACAACATTTCATTCTAAATATATGTTTTATACGAACGAAAACGGTCCCTTTTATCAAAAAATGGAAGCCTCTATTTTAAAAGCAAGATAAACATGATAATGCCAAAAATATGTTTACACATGCACAAAGTCTGGGGAGAAACTGAAAATAGTTACAACACTCATAAATTAGAGACAATTCTGTTCCTATGACATAGCTCTACATATCGTTATAAAACGATTTAAATAACAAGCGTGAACAGAAAATTCAATAACAGAAAAATTGAACAATAAACATATAAAGAGCAACAGCTCTAAGGCAAAGTGTATTTATAAATAACTAGAGGTCTGCCCCGGCTTCGCCCGTGGTACATATTTCGCAATAAAAGGTAGCCTATGTCCTTTCTCGGGTATCAAAATACCCGAGATAGGACATACCAAATTTCATGCAAATTGGTTCAGTAGTTTAGGCGTGATTGAGTAACAGACAGACAGACAGAGTTACTTTCGCATTTATAATATTAGTATGGATATCTTGTCTAGGAACACCTGAAATTGTTTATGGTTACAAGTTTTCATGCAACCATAAATAATTTCAGGTAACAGAAAATAGAAATGCAGCTGACAGAAATGTAAGAAAATACAAATTCTAGTAAGGTTGAAAGGTTTTTAAAATATTTTCTTTTTTTGAACTCAGATTTAAATTATGTAGCCTTTTATTAGATACCTAAAATGTATTGAATGAAAATATTATAATTAATATAAGTATATCTATTGCAGAAATTTCCCGAATGTGTGCAAATTTCGTCCTTGGAGTTGCAACCCCAGCCCCTGTGGACGATCAATATCAGTCACAACACAAAGTGAGCGGCGCTGGTCGGTACTGTCTCCCGGTGGGAGCGAATTCACTGACATCTCTACTTTGTTGTGAGTATTTTCTCACCTAATCTTCTTATATATAAAAATGAATCGCAAAATGTGTTGGTAAGCGCATAACTCGAGAACGGCTAAACCGATTTCGATAATTCTTTTTTTATTATATTCCTTGAAGTACCGAGGATGGTTCTTATGTAGAGAAAACGTAAATATGTACCACGGGCGAAGCCGGGGCGGACCGCTAGTTATATTATATTTATTTCATGTTTATGACAATCTTTACAATTCAAACCCGTAGTGAACGTGAAATTTACGTATTTTTACGTTTTTTTTTTTTAAATTTTTATCTTTCATTTAATTTATATGAAATAAAATTAGAATTAACAATTCAAAATGAATTAAAGCGATTGATGAATAACATTCAAATAATGGTAAAAAAATGTAGAGGTATGTTTGAGCGCGCTTCACTTCGAAGCAACCTGTCGCATTAGAACCCTTATGAGTCTGGATAATATAGAAATTCTTGTAACTACAAATAATATAAGTATGTTTTGATTAGCGTCTATATACACATGCATGCTTATACAGGGTGTCCCACTATTGGTATACTAAGCGCGAAGGGACTTGTAGTTTTGCATACACTGATCACGTAAAAAATACATAAACAAAAAAATTTCGTCAAAAATTTTTTGCTAAATTTTTCCTGGAAATCCATGTTTTCTTCTCTAGCTTCGCGCAGCCGGCATATACCGCTTCTCTAATGTGAGCATTTTGTCTACGAAAACATAATCTTAAACGATAGCTCACGTGCTGGTGGCAAAGTTGGGCTGGTTGCTTGTTATGGGTGTACACATAGAGTTTTAAGAATTCATCTATTTGAAAAAAAAATTCATCTGGAATTTTATAAGTATTTTTTACGTACTCAGCGTATGCAAAACTACAAGTCCCTTCGCGCTTAGTATACCAACAGTGGGACACCCTGTATAAAGAAAAAAATATGAAACATTGTCCATCTCTTTCAGCTATTGTTTCCGCAAAATATGATTGATAGGTGTGACTCCATAGTCCTCTATTATAGGTATAGTATAGTAGCTTTCCACCCATGGCTTCGCCCGCGTTGTTTAAGGAAATTCTCATGGCAATGCCATGTTGCAACGCTCGCGCTGTAAAAATTTGCATATGCAACTCTAAAATCTGTGTACAATGTCCAGACAAAGAGATCATATTATAGCATTCTTCCGTTGCGATATGGAGAAAGACAACAAACAGATACACCTTCGCATTTAAAATATTAGGAAGAATTAATAAAATAGGTCACGATAGAGTACGTACTCATTTTATAGATAATTTTAATTTTGTAGAATGATAAAGGCTATCATATTTCAATTGAAGCTTTTTAAAGAAAATTAATGAGTAGGTACTGCGTCCAAAACGTGGCAGGATTAAAACTAGTTAATATACATTGTATGTTAACATTATGTTTTAATTTTCCAGGTCAATTACATCAAAATGGCATCCAAGCGAAGTAATAGCACTGCAATTAAAGGCAACGCGTCGAAAAGAGCTCGGTCATCACGAGATGATATCCAAATTAATCAACAACTAGCAGAAAAGGACAAATCGGAAACTGAAAATGGACAGTGTTCTTCAATAGCTTCTGAAACTGCAAGTGATTGTAACAGTATCGAAGGAAGTGAATATAACACCGATGCTATTATTTGCAACACATCTAATGAAGAACCTAACCATGACTCTGCAGAATTGAATTTAGAACAATCAAAAACATTGATGTCTGAAAAACAAGAGGGAACAAAACAAATATTAGAAAATCATGATCTCTTTAAATACACCACTGATTTACAAAACAATTCATGTGATATAATATCAAACTTACCTTCTGAACTAGTATCAGAACAAAAACGAGCAGACGAAAACAATGAAGATCGTGGAAAAGATTTCAATGCTAACAATGTCGGATCTTCCCTTATGAATAGTTGCACTGATGGTTCTGTCAATTCAAACATCGTGATAGCAAGTACAAGTAACACAATATTATACCCAGAGGAAGTAACGATGCCAAAAGAGACAAAAACTTCATTCAATTCAGATAGTACTAAACTTGAAACGGGCATCCAACTTAATAGTTATTTGATGCAACAGGAAGAAAATGTTTCGACTCAAGCTGAAGTTAATTCAAATTCTATGACAAACACCGACACAGTTAGCCTATCAAAAAATGATGAAGGCAATGAAAGTAGCCAATGTATGGAAAATGTATTAATTATGAAATTGCAGGAACGCAAAGATTCGGAATATTGGTATCCAAGCAAATTTGAAAGTGGCATAAACGCTTTAAGAAAATTGTTCACTTCGGATGACGATATAGAAATGAATGAAAACTCAATAGACGTACAAAAACCATCAGATACTAATAATAATGATACAGATATAGGCCAATCAAATGTGTCAGAAACTGAATCAAATAATCCAATTTCCAACTCTGATAATTTAGAAATATTTGATGATCGATCGGAAACATTTGAAACTAATATTGACGATATTATGAATGATTCTGAAATATGGTCAGTTGAAGATTCTCCAAGATTCGACTTTTATTTAGATGGGGTAAACCATACTTCCTTGGATAATGAAGAAGATGATGAAGATGAAGACGGAGATGAAGAAAATGGCGAAGATGAATATGATGAAGATGAGTATGCAGAAGAAGAATATGAAACAGGTTCTAATGCAACAGAAGAATTAACTGAAGATTCTGATGACAGCGACAACGAATCACAACATAGTGAACCGGGAAAGCTGACGAGAATAAAATCAAAAGTCATTGAAATGTATAAAGTAGACGTTAAGGCTGAAGAAACACCTGATAAGAAAATTCACGAAAACCTTACAGTTGAAAGAACTTTTCACAGTATCGAAAATGCAGCTAAATTGCGAAAACTGCGAAGAATTCTTGAAAATAATTCAATTCCACGACCTCTTGAACGAGGAGCAAGTAAATTTAACATGGTTCTAGGAGAAATACCTGATATAATAGAAGTATTAAGAGCATATCCGGATTCATCACATCACGCTCATGTTCGTTTTATTAACCCGGAGCAAGAAAACTGTCAGAGTACGGTTGGCGATGTGTATATCAGAAATGAACCAAGAAAAGTTCTTAGCGACTGCTCTATTTGCTTGCTTACTTTTTGCGGATATCCAGTTTCCACCTTTTGTGGCCATGTTTTTTGTGAAAATTGTCTTGAAAGAACATTAACATTTCACAAACAATGCCCTACCTGTAGAACACAATTGAGAAAACCTTATTATCACAAAATTTTCATATAAATGTTACATATTTCAAATAATGTATACTGCCCTTGCACAATTGTATTGATTGAATTAAATGGATTTCTGTTCAACATAATTCGAAAAGACAAAAATAGCAAATTATTGTAAGTAGACATTTACTTCATTACATATTGCAAAATTTTTATCAATTATATGTCAAAGTGTTAAGGAAATATGTACAGAGCGAAGAGAGTAGGTATTTAGTAGGTAGTTCTTAACGAATTTGATATAGGATATAAGTAAGATCAATATTATTATATAACTACTATAAAGTGCTAATTTTATAGGTGTATATAGTTAAGTATTGTAAAATTTTATAATATAATAGTATACAATATACCTAGTTAAATAAGGAGTAGGCTTAAACAATAATGTAATAATATGTTACCATTAAAACCCATTTTCCGTTAGAACAGGTTTTCCCTACTTAGAATTAATTGTAACTTAATGCCTTTGTTATAACTAATTCTAACTGGGGAAAACGCGTTAAAAACTAAACCTAGGTCATTTACACTATAATTTAGTCATATCTTTTTGTGTCGATTACTTTTTATCATAATTATTATCAATATTATAGACCGTCTAGTAACTAGACGGTCTATAATATTGACTAGTAGTAGTAGAACTAGACTCTAGTTTATAACGCGTTTTCCCTTGTTAGAGTTAGTTGAAACAAAGACCTAAAAAAAGTTACAGCTAGTTCTATGTAGGGAAAGCGTGTTCTGACAGAATACGGGTTTTACCTGTAACATGTTTATTTGAATGAAATAACATCATCTCACAATGAATCTCACAATTACAAACTTTTTTAGACAAAAATACTCTAAGTATTTGTGTAGATTAGGTTAAAATATACATTAAGTTGAAACAACACTGAAGTTTTATTTCAAATAAAATAGTATAGGTTCCTTTGTAATTGTTACGTACCTAACATCTATCAATAAAAGATTTACTAATTGTCAATAATATTAAGTATATTGAATATCCAGTTGAAAGCTTAAAGCCTTGTAGCCTTGTATCACTTTTTATACAATATAACAACCCTTTGTAGTTTGTAGAAGTTATATCCCCTCATACTCAATGAGGCAGATGCATTTGACATCTATTTGACTTTTTACCTTGATGTCCTACTAGACTGAGACTATTAAGTCCGCTGGGAGTCAAACCTTTGATAAATAACTATTAAAGTAAATTTTTAGAGATATACCAAAAAAAGACAAATATATTGTACATTTACTTTTATTCATTTACCCATACAATCTTTTTTTAGAATTACTCATAATATTAATTATCACCTTTAATCCATCAGTCCTCGGAATCACAGACACAATAGAAAATCTATTGTGTCGCGCCCCGATCGGGGCTTACGGTGGTCAATGGGTTAAACAACAAATAAACCATTTTAAACATATACAATTTAACCCTTTACATTTTACATTTTACACAAACTACAAATAAGCCAACTGACAATAGTTGTACAGTATATATTGCAATTGAGTAAAAGTTCATGAATAAAAGAAAAATTTAAAGTTGTTTTTCACAATGTACTTAAAAATACTTTTATCACTGTGCATATCATATTCTAATGAACAACTGGTTTCTTAAATATCATTACTCATTACATTTCTTCTAGGTTCAAATAATAATACAATCATTCCTTACTGTCACCACTAGTGCTTGCTACTTCATCAGACTGCAAATGTTCAATAGATGTTGACAACTGTTCCAAACTCTGCACGAGTTGGCTCATTTTATCTTTGGATGAAGTATTTTCAAAGGTATCCTCTGAAGGTTTTTCTGGATCACCATACAATCTAAAGTGCAATCGAGCTAAATGTTCTTGTTGGTCCCTTACATTTATCATCTGTTCCATACTACATCCAGTACTAAATGCACTCAACTTCCCAGTATGAAAATCATCCAGTAATTCCAACAATGCTTTTTCCATATGCTTCACATCTGGCGTTTCTTTAGGTATATGTTTAGGCCTGTTGTTATATGCGCGCATGAAGTCACGGTGTTGTCTTCGCTCATTGACGTACGACATTTTAGTTGAATCGTTCAAGCTATTTCCTGTATTCGTAAATGCTTGGGCATTTTTAGATGTTAAACTTGCAGCTCCACTAGACATTTTGTTACTTGTTACAGGCGATGTTGCAGACAATGAAACCTTCTGCTCTTCGTCCTCGCCGTCATTCTGCATTAGTTGTTGTGTTTCGTTACTTTCTTGCAAATCCAAGCTCATGTAGACAGTACGAATTTAGTAATTTACTTTGGTTATACTAAAAAAATATTATTTGTTTGTGATCTAAATAGTTTCCGATATTTGTAATTGTTAATTCGTTTCTATCATTACATTATTACATATTTTGATAAAAAATAAATATTTATTATAATATCATCAAATGTCAATGTCAATATTCAAATGATTCAAATAAAATGACACCAACCTTTTTTGCGACTAGAAGACATGTCTTTTTGACAAAACTTACTGGTAGATAATAAAATAATAATAATCGTTCTGTGAATCTGAAGCTTAGGTCGCCTTTCCATCTTCAAGAAAACTTCCGCAAGAAATGTCCGACAGTCTGTCTGACAAGTTTAATACCGCGTTTCCACATGCAAGTAGACTTGCAAGCTGCTGTCAGACAGACTGTCGGACATTTCTTGTGCAAGTTTTCTTGCAGATGGACAGGCGGCCTTAACACAACGCATATAAAAGTTGAAGCATAATTTGAACAGACTTTCTTGCCAAATACCGGAATTTCTGATAAAAAGCATACAAAAATTGGAACTCCTCAGATCATCAAATCGGTGATGATGACCGAACAAACTCACCTGGAAACCAGCTAAGCTGAAACCCCAATAGAACTTACTCTATTTTTATCTTACTAATATTATTAACGTGAAAGGTTGTGATTGATTTGTTACTCTTTCACGTAAAAAAACGCTGAACAGATTTTGATGATAATGTCCAGTGATGTAGGTTGACACAATGCATATACGTGCCTTTGCCCACGGGTGAAACCCCGCGGCACAGCTAGCGTACTATTTTATACTATAGGGTCAGAAACACATTTATTTGATAAAATATAATTTTCTTAGGGAAGGTGGAACCTATAATGCATCTTATATTCTTTGAAATAAAACAACCAAATGATATTGATAAGTTTATTTAACATGAAAACAAACATGCATGTACATTTTTGAAATGTTATTACATTCTGTTATTCATAAAGTGCAAATATATGCTGCTGTGAATGATTAAACAAAATATTATTATGAACTAAAGCCGAGTGCAACTTAAAATATTTTCGAATGGGACGGACTGTTACTTTAAAGGTTGTTGTGGTACCATAGTACCTATATTATTTGGGTATAGATGGGGAATTTGTAAGCAGTCTTTTTGATTCCGCCGCGCAGTCACCAATTTCATTGAAGCCAAAGTAAAAACACAAGAAATAAAAAAGTAACCAATGTATTCCGATATTAAATTATTAGAACGTAACTTCTTTCGTTAATTGTACTGCTAAGTAATTTGACACGTATTTGTATAGATATCAGTATAAATTACCATCATACAGTATTTTTAGACAGATAATTGCTTGGTTACGTGATATGTAAGAAAATATAGTGAGAGCACATTTATAACTTGTTACTTAAACTTCAGCTTTGTATTCAATTTCGATCCATAAATTCCAGTAATATTCCATAAACAACTTTTCCGGAGTTGCGAAGGCATCATAATCACAGTAAACTATTTTATACAACGAAAAGGTATTTCGTTTTTAAGGCAATTATAAAAACTGAAAATGAAAACACTTGACTATTGTCACAGTCTAATGCCACTGCATTGCAAAATAAATGAAGCAGTAACATATTATTTTATATTTAAAAAATAAATAAACAATGCGCTGATCTGTTAGCGTAATACTAAAATGTTAGTATATAAAGTATCCCATAACAAAACAACATACACAATAAAGAGAGTAACTAGTAATTTCGAGCTTTCTAAATTTTCAACATTACGGTTATAAAAATACTTAAACCCGAGAGAGTACCAAGTGATCACAGATTCTGAAAATTCCGTTCTTATTAGTACAAAAGTAACCAATATTGAAACGGATTCACCTATTAACTACACACAGTTTGAAAATCTGATACTTGCCCATAACAATATTTCTATAACTACCGGATGTAATTTATTTTATTGACTTTTAAAACACATGAGCATGTACCAGTTTTCTATTAGCCTAAAAGACCAAGGATATGCTAGTACATATTATCTACTACAGCTACATAAGAACATTTGAAGGCCAGTACAGTAACTAGATAATAAAAATGCATATTTTGCTTTGGCAATTAGGAAAGAATGTCATCAAACATCACTTTAGTTACTTGTATAAAATACATATAAATAAAATTGAAACTCGTTAACTATAAGAGTACTGGCGTTCAAATGTAACCGTTGGAAGTAACATGACGGTTGGTTCATGGAAATATTTTCTTTTATAATATGGAATAAAAGTAATTTTACCTATTGTCACCTCCGTCACTATTTACTGTATTGAACACATAGCCGTGATTGTAGTGAGCGTCAGGTGCCGAAATTTTTGTTTGACCAAAAAGACCCTGTTACATATCAAGCTACAAATATACTAAGCTTATAATATCAATCATGCCCCAGATCGACTAAGAGATGCGTCGAGGCCTAAATTGACCGCCTACACTAGGGTTAGAGACACCATAACAATATATATGATTACCCTTACGACGATTATGCTTATTAAGCTATAAGAATACAAGCTTCAATATTAAAGCGAAACGCAACAACTATCGACTTGAGTCGTATAAAAAATCGTTATAAAACATAAGTTTTTAAGCTTGGATATGGTTTATTTCCACTTTATACTTATGCAAAATAATTAATAATAATAAACAAAAAACTTAAGGCCTGCCAAACCAGGTTTCAAATAGAGATCCAAATGTTAACTAGGAAGATACAACCATTGTACGCTCAAAATATCTTATATTCAATGGTCCGGAACTACAGTTAAATTATTATGAATGTTGGACTTTTGCTTAAGAATTCACAAAAATAGTTTTACAAACAATTCTGTTCTTTCGTAAACAGATAATAAACAACATAGAAAATACAATGTACTAAGTATAGTTTTATTGTATTTTCATTTAGAATGTAATGTTTAAATTCCCTTTGCAATTATGCTGGTCTTTTTAATTTAAATACAGACTAAAACTTTAAACAATGGAAAATATCTTGATAAATCAACCTAACAATCTGCAAGATTTCTCTACCTAAATTTTAGGTCGATATTTCGTTCGTAACATTGTGACCGAACCACACGGGACCAGTTTCTATATTTTATCACTGTTTTTCTCAAACCTGTTATGTCCATAATGTTAGACAAAACTTGAACAAGCGTGTAAGATATTTTTCATACACATAAAATATAGAAACCGGTCTTAAAAATTAACTATAGATTTTGTAAATGTAAATAAATTGAGGAAACACGAATTTCTCTCACAAACCGCAAATTCAAACAACGCAATATTTCAAAATAGTATGTACTTTTATAGTTGAGGTTCGGAACACATTGCGGTGTGGTATTTGTTACACAAATTCGGGTGAGCTATATTCGATAAGTTAATTTAATCGTGGATCGGTTAAAAACACGTCAAATAGAAAAAAAACAATCAATATGGTTTACCCGCGTTTGTGACGTGTTTTTTTATACAGTAAACGTAAATACTGAGGTAAAAGCACTGACTTCAATTATAATAATACACTGGGCTTGCTATTAATGAAATAAAAAATTGTATCAAAGAATTTATCATCTCAAAAATTTTCGGTTAAGAGCGCCAAATAAGGCAATTTGTGTGAAAGATGCAAAACTGAATAAAAGTAAATACGAAATTTCTAAGATAGTTAATTTAATAGCCCAGCGAAGTAGTATAATGAAGGTCAGTGGGTAAAAGAGACGCATTTAATTTTACGTAATAAGTTTTGCAAATTTAAAATAATGCGATCAAAATAAGAATAGGAATGTTCCAGATACTAAGTCAATCGATAAAATTGTTTTTTCAACATGAATAACAGAATACAATTAAGGCTGTGCAATAAGAAGTTACATATTAAACAGTATATCTGAATTTCCCATTATTTTCTTGATCGCATGTACAGCGGTCTCGTGAGATGATTTCGTTACCATAATATTATTGTATACAATATCTTCGACGTAAAGCGCATAACTGACTCTCAGTCTGTCTTGACAATTTAAAGCTTCGTAATAATCAACAGATTCGATGTAGATACGTTCAATTTTTAAAACTATAATTGATTTTCACTTTCAAAATAGCGGAAGAACACACAAACTGCAATTTCCAGAGTTGATAAAGAGTTAAAAAATTGGTTGTCTGTAAAGTCGGTTTACTGACGATAGTTGAACGTGTCAACGTCCGATTGTGCTTCTTTGTCGCTCGTACCGCGCTCTCACTTGCACTTCAAGCCTTATGGCTGGTTCACACTTTGATTAGTGCGAGTGCAGGTGATGAGTAGTACTACGTGTGGACAGCGACTGTTTAGTGCGAGTGTTTAGTAGGCTGTGTAGTAAAGTGAATAGAAGCGTGTTCTATTTTTTTGCGAGTGGACTGCGAGTAGCCACGTCCCGCGCGCCCTCCCTTCCCCCTCACTCGCAGTGTGCCTGCCTAAACACGTCTGGACAGGAGTGTTTAGTGTTTAGTGTTTAGCGTAGTGTGTAGCGTCGCGAATTTCACCATTGTCCTGCACTCGCACTAATCACCTGCACTCGCAGTTGAATTGGACACTACTCGCACTACACACCTGCACTCGCACTAATCACCTGCACTCGCACTAATCAAAGTGTGAACCAGCCATTACATGGAACGCCTCAGAGCGAGGTAACGCCGCATGAGTCATGTTTTTTCGTGCGTACAGCCAGCGCTATCGAATTGTACGACGTCAAGAATAAACCGCAGTAGGATTCTATTCTACACAAATATGATTTAAAAGTTACAATAATTTTCCATAATACAGATTTTCAAAACCTAAAAAAAAAGTTCGCAAAAAAATTTTATAAAGCAGCTACCACTACCACTACCTCTACACAAAATTAAAAAAAAAAAAAACAAAATCATCTCACGCGAGCGCTCACAACTACCGAGTACAGAATACACAACGTGACGTTCACTTGAACTCGCCGCGCACGAACGCGTCCATGACCTTCGGCACGTGCTCGTCGACGCCCACTATGTCGAGCACGCCCTCGTGGTTGCCGTCTGTTGTGCCCACGCGGTGGGACGCGAGAGATAGCACGATTAGCCTGTAAAAATATGTTATTTAATAATTTTTGATTTTGAAATACTTTGGTTTGTAATTGAAAAATTACTTTCGATTACGAAAATTATGTCATCAGTAGAATAAGTACATTATTCTTGGGTCTATAGGCATTTTATAGCATGGGCCAAAAATTGAGGTTTAAACTTTTTGTAATTCGAAGTTATGTATGAAAACTTGTAAAAGTTGAACCTCTATATAAAGAAGAACTTTATGTATAAAGACAAAAGACAATTTTATAACTATAACACGAATTGTTAAATGAAATTTATCAGGAAATGGAACGAAATTGCTGAATTAGGGAGTGGTATAATCAAAAGTAGCTCTTACTTCGCATCCGGCACGCCGACTTTCGCCCTATAGCGCTCCAGGGCCCTAACCGGGCAATGGTCTATTATCTCCTTGTCAGCGGGGGGCGGAGGCCCATACCGACCGCCGGGGCCTCGCCCTCCACGCGCCGTGATATCGAGCTCCATGTAACGAGTGCATCGGTCAATCATGTTAATGAATACGTCAAACTTCATGTTCATCTTGCTCGCCCACTCTATTGGAGCGTCCATTTGCACGCGGCCTAGGTTCGCTTTCTGTGTTGAAAAAGAAATTATACATCCTTTAAATCTAGGATGGATACAGCAAATTAGTTTCTTGTATAGAAATATTAAGTAAGACATATTTTTATTGCTTAATCCCGCTCGAAGGACCAAAATAGTTATGTATACAAACGAATTAAAATCAATATGTAATTTCCAGATAAATAAAAACATAAGATGATAAGATTTTATTAACTTAATGACGAAACAATCTATCATCAAAGTTTAATAAGTAATATTTACCCTGAGCACAAATTCGGCTTCCTCGATGTTGCTGAAGTTACGTTCAATGGAGACAAGATCAATGCCTTCCTCAGTGAACACGGCGATCTTAGCCTCCTTTTCACGCTTCAGTAATTGTAGGGCCAGGACAATTGCTAAAAATAAGAAAATTATTATTAACTATAATATAATACCTTCCATTTTCATTAAAATATTATTTATGTTATTTGGATTATGGCTAAAAATTAAACAAAAATATTATGCATTGTAATAGTCTATTTTCAATTGTGATGAAATATAATCTATGCTATAATTAATTATTTGCATACTGAAAAACGTCTTTCGAAGTTTTATAACATAAGATAGACGAGATGTTTCAATGCAGGTTTTCACAAACCAAAAACCTAACTATAAAAAAATGAAAAAATAATCCTGAAAAATATGGACAATCTGAATAAAAAATTGCAAAAATATTCACCTGCATGTCCAGGAGTCACATGTTTATTATAAAAGCACTCAGCGAACAGATGTTTCTTGCTCTCCGTTTTCTCCGTGTCTGCGTCCCCACCGCCCGTGGCGGGAGTGCTTTTGGCGTTCGTCTTCTTACCCTTCTTTGGGACTGCGTAGCTTTTGCAGAAATGACGACCTGGTTTAAAGAAAAATTGATATAATAGAGTTAGGGCCAATTTTTCAATGCTTGGATTAAACTTATCCGTCCAATAAAGTATTACACGATAATATTAAAATGTCACGTAAACTATCAAATATGGGCAATTGGAATACGTTTTTAAAATGGTAGTTTTATACATTATTCGACGAATAAGTTTTATCCAAGCATTGAAAGATCGGCCCTAAATGTGTACAATTTAGATGTAATCCATACTAATATTATAAATGCGAAAGTAACTCTGTCTGTCTGTCTGTCTGTAACTGAATCACGCCTAAACTACTAAACCAATTTGCATGAAATTTGGTAGGGAGATATTTTGATACCCGAACGGACATAGGACGGACATAGGCTACCTTTTATTGCGAAATATGTACCACGGGCGAAGCCGAGGCGGACCTCTAGTAAAGAATAAAATAATAAATATTTATTCTTGAACGAAAACATCTTAGTATAAAGACAAGACTAAATAATATGATAGACATAAAATACGAATTACAATTTTATTCATCTCTACAAATACAGTGTTCAAGACTTATTTTACATAAATAACTGCATCAAACCTTTTATTTTAAACATAAAAAATTAGGTTTATTTGTACCAAGATAAAAAGACGTGTGGCACTCGGGGACTGCCGCGGTAAAGCTATTGCATGCTATGCCTTCAAGCCACACCTCCGCGCCCGTCGGAATGGGGAGCGTGAAGTTTTTTCGTTGCGGAATTTCTCGATTCGGTCCCCGCGCTCAAGGCCCGCGATAGAAGCTATGCAATAGCTTAAAAAGCATACCTTTAAACATGTGGTGTCTCATATCCAAAGTGATCAAGTAGCGAGCTTTGGTGGCGGGAGTGAGTGTCCAAGTCTGGTCTATGAGCTTGTTGAGTGCCGCCAGTACAGCTGGATTGGGTGGCTGATCGATTCCTGCGTAATTCATTATAAAATTAGTATAAAACTTTATTACTTAAAAATGATGCTGAAAAAATCACAAGTAATATGGTAGGCTTTTGAATTGTAATAAATAAATGCAGACATATTGGAACCATTGGCCTTACAAACAATGCAGAAACTAGGTCAGGGTATTAGGAATTTTCATCTTGAAGGTCCATTGTGTGACTTAACTATTTTAATCTTCTTATATATAAAATTCTCGTGTCACAATGTTAGTCTGCATACTCCTCCGAAACGGGTGGACCGATTCTCATGAAATTTTCTGTGCATATCGGGTAAGTCTGAGAATCGGCCAACATCTATTTTTCATATGTACCACGGGCGAAGCCGGGGCGGACCGCTAGTATTATTATATAAACTAGTACTATATTTAAACCAGTATTCTAAATCGCCTTACATGTATTTTACACCGTTTGAAAGCCATACATTATTTCATAAAGTATACAATGCTTGATGTATTCCTTTCATAAAAGAATAACAAGACAAAATGCTTTTATTCTTTCTTAAGTTCTACCGCCAAAATCACTAATTTTATGACGAATTTTAAGCCTTTGGCAAGTCGCAAGCAGCAGCTAATTTATAATGTTTAATATAATTCGCATACTCAGCATTGCATAAAAAAAGGGTTAAAAATTTTAAAAAATTTTGCATTAAAAAAAGGGTTAAAAATTTTATAAGATTCGGATGGTCTATCCGAATCTCAAGATTGAATATTCCATTCACAGTATTGTAACAATGGGCAATGCTCCATGTAATTGTAATAAAAACAAAAAACTATCATGCAGGATCAATTGATCGATTTTTTGTGATACTTCCAAAAGCCGGTTCACAATTCATTTGTTCACATTTTTTTTACCTTTACCATCAAGTCCATTACGTTTTTTGTGACAATCTAACAATTTTATTACATAGTCAACCACATTGCGGTATAAAAAAGTACGACGACGAAGCTTAAAGTTGTATGATGATAAATGTCTTTCTTAAATTAACCAGGTTCCAAATCCTAAATTAGTTTAGTTATATACGCATGAAAGGGTGATAACGTACAGGAATCCTTACATTAAAAATGTAGTGGTGATTGCCCAGTGCAAATATAAGCATTCGACACTTTTCTATGTAACCTACAAGTGTGCAAAGTTTCATAATCATCTATTTGTACAATTTTGTAAAAACAGAGTGCAATTTTCATGTATCAAACATAATATACATTTTAATAATAGTTAATTAAAAACTGACCCCAATTCTTCACTTCCTTAGGGTGTCGGCGGGTGACGGTCCACTCCCAGAGCTGAGTCTTGCAGTCGAATATCTGTCGAGCGCGACGACGTTGTTGCTTCTCGAGTGCCACTTTCGCCTTTTCGAACTTCAGAGGCCTAAAGAGGATAAAAAATTGGTCAAGTGGGAGCCAGACACTGAAGGTTCAGTGCGTCCAAAAAATACGTATTTTATTTACTTTTTGTTCATACGTAAAAAAAAAATCATCAATTTATGACGGCGCCGACCGTTGCTAAACCTTATTTTTGTATTATTTGTTGTTACAAAAATAATTTATAGACAAAAAGTTTTATTTGTGTTTATCACTTTTTTGTATTTTCCTACCTGGTTTTCTTCTTATAGTTGCACAGAGTGATATAAACTTCGATCGGAGTGACTGTCGATTTTTTGATGATATCTTGATTGTTGAGGAGCGAAACCAAGATGGCTGTAGTGGTTGATTCACTGTTCAGGTAACCCATGTTGTGGATGCGTTGGATGTTATACAGCAGGTCTTGTAATTTGAATTGCGGCAAGATCGCATTCCATACCTGTGCAATGTAAAATAAAACATCATTATTATAATCAAATTCAAGTTTGTATGATTTATCTTATAAAATTCAATAATCTTCTATATTATTATGGTACAATAATGTTGTGTTTGCAAATGCACGGATAAATACATTTTACATTTGATTCAATATGTAATTTTCAAGTAAGTAATTCATATAAATACCTATTCACATACCTCTTGTGACGTAAGCAAATGTCCGGGAACATGATCCAAAGTGAAGTTATTCTGTTCAGCTATGATCGCCGCCGCCACTGGATCCTCACAATGACGCATATCCTCCACCTTCTGGATGCAATCAAACACTTCCTTGGTGCCCTCAACATCGCCCAGTAGTTGCTTTGCGCGTTTCAGACCGAATAGTGCATATTTCACCACTGCTTGTCTTGCTGCAATGTTAATTTATATTAAACTAGCTTTCCGCCCGCGGCTTCGCCCGCTTTGTCTAAAACATAATAAATTATATACTAAAACCTTCCTGTTGAATCAATCTATCTATTAAAATAACCGCATCAAAATCCGTTGCGTTGTTTTAAAGATTTAAGCATACATAGGGACAAAGGGACAGAGAAAGCGACTTTGTTTTATACTATGTAGTGATGTTGTATAAATATTAAAGAATAAATATGCAAATTATGTTAACTGTAATATAAAAACGTTTACCTAATAAGGGTCAAACAAATTATTCATATTATATTCTAATGGGAATAAATTGATTGATTATGTACAACATAAGTTTAGTTATAGTTTTTTAATAATGCAATAATAATTAACTCTATAGAAAGATAACGCTATATGCATTGGATTTCTTACATGAAAAATATTAATTAAAATTTCAGCTCAGTTGCACATCTTTGGTACATGCAATGATTATGATTATAATGAACAGTTGAACACACTAATTAAAGAAGTAAATTTATGATCATATGCTCTCATGCTATGTTTATGGTATGAAATTTATTTTCAAGTGTTTTTCTTGCAAGAAAGGCAATATTTTGTAAGTGGGTAAAAACTTGAGTTCTTTAAAATATTATTTAGATTATAATTTATGAATTTAAATCACTTCACGTTAGAGTTCTATCTTAGTCGTAGTAAGTATAACAATAATCACAACAAATAATGGAGTGTATTATATTTTCTTGTTTAAAAAAATATTGATATATACTTTCATTTAATGATAAATGTGTCAAGAAAATTGGCTTCATTTCATAATAAACTTATGAAACTTACCATGATCATTTTCAGCAATCTTTAAGTGGGATTTCCGCAACAGTGTTTTGTGTGATCGGCCATGTCTCGCGCGGACCCTAGTCATTTCCTTGGCAAGCTCCACGGGATCCTTTGATGTGTACCACTCCCACACATGCTTGCACCAACCTCTACCATTACCTGATAACAAATTGCCATAAAGAAAATTTTTAAACAAAAATATAAATCATTTTGTACTTATTGTGATAGATTGTAATGCTTTTAAAACTTACCAAAGTAATGATTTATAATGTATATTGGAACTTAAACTTACATTTGCTCGTACTTAAAGTTATTTGGAAATTATTAACATGTTATCCATATTTTAATATTAAAACATCTTCCGATAGAATATTAGAATAAATTATATTATACCAGTATGCAGGAGCCTTGTAAACTTATTGAACTGCAACATTTCTTCCGGAGTCTTGCACACTTGCGAAGCAGCTTTGTAGGAAGCTTCCTTGACAGCACAAGAACCCAATAGAATGCACTTAGTCAAAGCAAATGCTATAGTCTCAAAACGTGTGTACCAGCCATTTTCATAAGCCTGAAAGAATTGCATTAATTTTATTGTAAATACATAAATTTATATTTATAAAATATCTTACTGTTTTTCATAGAACACAAAGTTACCTTCAGGATAATGTTAACAACTTCTACATTGTTAGGATCGGTTTCAAAAACTTCATTCAATGCCGGTAATTTATCCAGTTCATAATATTTATGTGTTGTCCAACATCCCGGATAGTATCTCGGAATTTCATTTCCAGTGTGTAGATATCTTGTAAGACGATTTCGTAACTTAGGATCGAGGGTAGACGACGCCGTCATTTTACGGCTTTATAAAGTAATCGTAGTTCGATATTATCGTAAGTTGTTTAAAAATGAAAACAAACACGTAAATAATGTGTACCATTCAGATACAAGATCGAGATATTTTCTAGACGCCTTATGCCTGAAAAGAAACAAAACTATATTAAAGGTAAGTGCACCATATCTTCAGTTTAATAGTTTTTGTCGGTATTCGAGCGAAACATGTGTCAGTAGTGAAGAATTGAGGATGTGGCCAGAAAAAAATGGACAATGGAGGGGTCACTATGACAAAATAAAATGAAGAAGTGAAAATCAGTGGAAAAATTCAAATGTAACTGTATATTAATTCACACTCAAAAAACAACAGCTAATTTCTAATTACATGCTTAGATTTATTGCATCTATTCATTACCTTCTTCGTTTTCACCTCACTCTACGGTTTTCACCAATGCATCAAAAAAGTGTTTCGTAAAGTTTGACAATGATGTCAATTATGCTATGTTTTTTTTTAATTTTATTTTTCGATTATTGATACAAGGAATTTGAACTGATGTCTTAGCGGAATATTATTTTTTATTTTTTTATAAAATGTAATCATAATGTTGTGAGCTCAGTGCATACATAGAAACTTGTGCTTATACATATTAATTTATTCTTTTAATATGACGACTATTTTAATGTCGGTTCCTCGGAGCAATTAACTAGCCTCGAGAAGTAACAATTAATTGAACAATAACGCACTAGTTTGGCCTTTCTAGCTTATGGCAAAATGCCATGCGAAAAAAGAGGACAGATATATGTCAGTTCGACAGTTTGAAAT
>CAJQZN010041611.1:0-26478 GCA_907164685.1 Colias eurytheme
ATTACCATCTAATATTCATGTTTTTGTATGAGAAACTAGCAGCGACCACAAGGTAAAGTCTTCTCTCAAAAGGTTGACGGTGAAAAGGTTGGTATGAATGCAGAGCCTTCGTTTTCAATAGAAAATTCACTTGGAAAACAGTCTACTATATCATGAAATGCGTTTACCATAATGTTTATATGAAGTACGAACTAGCTGGGAGCTTATAAACGTCTCCGGCGTAATATACGTCTTTAAATAAATGGTGTTTTTCTCAAATGTTTGTTGTCGAATATTGCAAACTAGCTGAATTTCAACTTTATAAAGTTGAATGTTTTTCTGTGATTATCCATTTTTGAACTTAAATTATGCGCTGTTCAATATATTTGGGATATAATGTTAATAAGTTCATTCAATATATTAAACAGTTATTTCACGTTTTTCATTAAAAAGAGTTTATTGAAGAAACTTTTTAATGAATAAATTCCAAAATAAAACCATAACATATAAAATCATTAGCACTATAAAATCTTGTCCGACTCTACTAGTTTTACAGCGCGCTACGTGATGACGAAATATTAGGTATGATGCAATCACAAAGTTACTATTAAAATCTTCTTAAATAAATATTTTCGAACGTTTCCTTATTATTTGGAAACTAATTTTCACATGGACGTTTCAACTCCTCATCGAAATTAATTAATAAAAATTAATTAATTAATTATTAATTATATTCCTATTAATCTCCCACTCATATAGAGGTACTTAACAATGTCCCATTCAGATACATTATTATATTATCTTTAATGTATTATATTGGAATTAATTAACAATCTGACGCCCACACATTTACACGTGTATTCAGTTTTCTGTTTTATCAATAATTGGCCCTAACATGTGCCCATATAAATAGTAAAACATTTATTAAGAAAAGCATTGTAATAAAACTCGAGACTGATCTATGTATGTTTCAACTAAAATAGAATTCTTGTAAAAAAAGTAATTATTGTCTTCTTAACACTCGACTGTGTTAATTACAAACTAAAAATAGTCAATATTCAAATAAACTATCATAGAGCATATTAATAAAAGACTTGAGAGTAGCGTACACGTATTATGCTAAATAAATTTTTACAACACGGCAACATTACCACAATTACATGTATTATAACGTTAGGTTTTACATTTAATTCTCCATTTCTCGGGAGTTTTTCCATCTCGTCGCATTACAGCACCCGTAACGTGTTGTTATATGGAAAAAAATCAGCAATTCCCATTTGAAATTGCCGTTTCCGCGCGACATTCTCATTTCATAAGGGAAAAGTTCAATAGTAAACAAGACAGGTGGCGAGGATGTGTTACATAACGGGGAAGTTTATTTTGATACAAATTCCTTTGTTGATGCGTGAAATATCTGTCATTAGGAAGAGACACAGTTATATTTATTCGATGTTACCGAATTCTCGAACAGCACCATACAAAATAACCATAATAAATTCGTAAATGGACTAAATAATAAACAACCGTAGCCAGAAACACACAGGAGCTACGAACTGAAACTGCAATCTACATTCATAAACAGTACAGAAAAAAAACAACCTAATACATGTGGCAGCCTCTGGATGCCAGCCGTTACTCATTCGACCTTCTGGAAAAGTAATCAATTTTTAAGAAAAATATTCATCAACAATTACTTTACATACCTATATGTACATCTAAAGGACAAACATCGAACAAATATTGAACGATAATTTACATAATTATTTCAATAAGTATTTGATCCACCATTATTCTTTCTGTTGTACCTTGATATATATTTGTCCATGTTTGTACCAAGTAATTATTTTTAAAAATAATAAGGGTATGTTACAAAGGAGCGGTGAGCGAAACATCAGGTGTTATTTCATAATGTCTAAACAGCTTATGAATTTATAACGAACCTCTCAGTGCCGGGTGACATCAAACGTTATACGTTTATTCACTGAAAAATTATATAGTTCTATTTTTAGTCCTTTGAAGCTTTTACATGCTTTGATTAACAAAGTTTTAATGCGCAATATTTGTAGATAATTATTATGCGCAAGGCTGTTGCTGGAAGTGAATAATAATTAAGAAATGTGAGCCGCGGTTCAATAATGTGGTAACCGAGATATGTTTTATTTAATTTAGTAAAAATAAATATACAAGCATAATATTGTTTTTGGATTTCACAGTGTATCTAATAGTTATCGTAATATCGTTCGTATTTCCGCGCCATATAAAAGTTTGGAGAGTTTCACCGATTTTCGATATATACTACTGTTCTTATACATATTAAGGATTCTGCTGATTTTAAGCATCTAAAATATTTGGTTCATATAGGCTCTCCGCAAAAAGAAAACGCGGCGGAACTAAAAAGATTTGTAATAAGCATATTCCATACAATACGTCGTACACACGCAAGAACTTTGTTACGACGCCATTACGGGAGACAAAAACTTTTTCCATTTACTATAATCGGCCTCAGACGCATTGCAAGTACTCCCGTAATACTGAATATCCCGGGGGAAATAATATATCGAACCGTATTAGTATATTATTAGCGGACTCATATCACTACATAGTATAAAACAAAGTGGCTTTCTTCGTGCCTATTTCCCTATGTATGCTTAAATCTTTTAAACGCAACGGATTTTGATGCGGTTTTATTAATAGATAGAGTAATTCTCGAGGAAGATTTTAGTATATTATAATTTATTAGGTTTTAGACAAAGCGGCCGGAAAGCTAGTATTAACTAATAAAATGTTTAAAAAGCCGATTTCCCGCTTGTTGGTGGTATGCCTGATAAATTTATACTGTTTGATGTATGTTTTCTTATATGTTTGAAATACTCTAAAAGATACATTTCCGGATCCCTTTGAATGCAGTTTTCATTCTTTTCAAATATACTGGAATGTTTAATTAGGTAAAAATTTTATATCTACAGTATTAAAAGTTTTCCTCCAACTGGTATAACAAAATTCTATCCTGTTTACATTTTCTAAAACATGTACAACCTTCAGCGGATTAAAGGGTACCTTTTAACCCTCTCTATGATGTACGTATGGCGCCTCATCTCAAGTCCAGTCACGTGGTCCGTCACTTAACGTGAGTTGCTCTCGTAAAATAAATTGGCAACAACGACCCTTTACTAAAACTGACCATGTTTAAGGTTACACAATATATACTGTATTTTTTCGCACATTAACTATCTGTCGATGATATTTTTCAACGTAAAAAGTTATCTAGTAGGTACCTACAAAAAATTAATATAAATGGTCTAACTTTATTTGCATCGTAATCGTTGCCTACTTTTTTATTTATAAAAAACTTTAATTTATTATTTACAAAAATACTTTAGAAGTTAATTCATAAGAATTATATATACCTAAGTATCTACTAGGTACCTATACATAATAGCATACGCAAGAAACAAAGTAACGTTAAAAAAAGTCTATCAGTATCTTAAATCTGAAATGATCCTTTCTGCGAAATGCTTTATTTTAAACAGCACTTCCAAGCAATGTTCATGGAATTCGTTGTTTAGGTCGATTGATACAAAGAAAATCACAAGAGTCATTCAGCTTTACATATAGAAAAGTTAAGTAACACCGTTTATCATAGCCTCAACGTATATAATTTCAAATGAACAGTACCTACGACAATTAATTTTCAGAGCAAAAGTCATTATCGCCACTTTGCAGTAGCTTAAACTAAGCTTTGTTAAAGAAATAACCGCTAATCGCCTTCCCAGTAAATAAGTAAAAACTTCCACTAATACCCAACTTCCCACTCCTGTGGAAAATTTATTCTTTCCTTATACTTAAATAATAGCCTCTAGTTTACTTCACCTTTTTGCTGAATGCTCAGTAATCTTGAAGTTGGGCTCGTTATAACTCGAACCAAGGTAGACCGGCTGGATAAAACTTTACTGTACACTTTTAATATTTTAAACAATTCATTAAGTAGCTTGTTAATTTTCCAGTTTTGGCAATATTCATAAACTTGGTTTGTTTTAGTGTGGTTTTAGTCTATGTTGTAAAAGTACATGTTATGCAAACAAAACTGCGTTTACTTGTTGGGATTCTTAGTATTGTGACGGCATAAGAGTAGCTATTTATTCTTCTTATAGTAACAGTCCAATCACGACTTTCTTTTTCTTTTCTAGTTTTTCCGAGCAAGCAATCGGCCAGACAAAGAGCTAATAAACATTGGAAACGACCTGTCAACTACACGTTCAACTATTGTAGTATTCTACAAGACTATTATAAACTGGATTTGTATATTTAAATAAGGACATTCTTTCCGATACACTGTTATTCATTGCACTGTTTATTTAAACAAATAAAAAAGAACTTTTCTTCAATAGATAACTTATGTTGATATAATTTTTGATTATTTGTAGTTTTAGTTATAGCACAACATAGGCAGGTCTTATTAAAGTTTGTGAGGATGTGTGTGTGTGTGTGTGTGTTTACAATGAAATTTAGCACACACGTAGAGGGTAACTTGGATTAACACATAGGATAGGTTTTATTCCGGAAATCCCACGGAAACGGGAACAATGCGGGTTTTCCTTTGAAAACGCGGGCGAAGCCGCGGGCGGAAATCTAGTAATTTCATAAAACGGGTTCTGATGTTCACCAATTCTATACAATAACAAACCACAGTTTAACCTCATTTGCCTAATTTAAACCACTATCTACCACACCTTACAACACCACATACTTTTAAATCTACGTTATAGTTACCACAAATAATATAATACTAGCTTATACAATAAAGTTTGAGGATGTACTGAATTCGTTAAATTATTTACAGATGTTATCCGACGTCCCTCGATCGATAGACCATCTCGTATGCAATGTACACCGTGGTCGTTATTAGCCAGTCGGCAGCGTGTCAATTAGCCAGCCCTTGGCCTGATTAATGGTGAACGGATCGGAGTATCGCAAAAAGACCATTGTCTCATATCCATTGACTATTGACAGCTTCTAACAATGGCTAACCAGATAATAGGGCTGGTTTTATATATTACGTAACGAATATAATAATATGTTATTTGTCTCTAAGCAAAATTTAAATAAGAAGTGTTCATGTTCTCATATATACTATAAGTATTTTAGGCTATTCTCTGTATCTATCGTTATGTATTATCATTATGTATATTTTTGGACCACAATGCAAGTCTGTCGAATAAACGAATCTGCAATACGCATTTTTATGAAATGGTATAGGGTGGATGTACCACTAGTTGACCATTTAAGCGGTTTTATCTTTAGCTATATATAAAAAACGGGTTATTTGTTTTACGTTAAATGTTATTTTTAGGACACAGATAATTGAATACTCACTGTAACTATTGTTCTTAATATCAATATGATAACCTTCAAAGGTTTTATGAAAACTACTCTGAAAGTTATTTCTGCTAAAAACACCATTACTTGACCACTGATCACCAATATCTGACCATCATTACTCTAAAAGTTGACCATTTTCAAAATGGACAAAATGTCCTTCTTCGAACATTAGTTTTGTTTAATAAATAAATATATTATTTAATAAATAAAGATAGGTTGATGAAATCAAACCACTTGGTCACGGAAATCAAGTGAACAACTCAAGGTTAATAATATTCTCGGCCCCGAAACCTGACCAACTAAGTTCGGTATAAAAATCTTACGGTGGTCAGCTTTTGGAAATATGCAACATAAAGCTATGACTTAACTACGGCTTATATGGTTTGTTAAATTAGGTAGGTATAAGCACAAACCAAAGCAAGTCTTTCTTAGCAAAATATAAAGAACCAAGAGCTGACCATACTGGTCAACAATAGGCGAAAAATTGTTTTCGTTGCTCCAAAAGATAACCAGGCCGCTAAAAATCATGAAAAACTGTTCATGCCAAAAATGAAGCCGAAAGTCTATAACAGAATGGTTCAACATTATGCCTATAACAAGACATATAAAGAGTAATCGATTGCATTCAAGATAAATTAAGATTTCCCAATCAACTCCCGATAAAAAACTCTTAGTAAAAAATGTGATTACTTACGGGGCACCTACTTAATAACATCTTCGTGTTGAAAAAATGTCAATATTTCTGACCAATGGCAGCAAGGTTTGTTTTTATTTTATAGATGATGTTGCTTTATAGAAAAAACAATAAACTATCATCTGGGGCTGCCGTATTTTCTTAATTGGCGCGTATATTTGAATTTCGGTCATGTATTGGCGCTTGGTCAGCTAGTGGTACATTGACCCTATTTCAACCAAAAGTGAACGAACATTCCTAGTTACAAACTAATTTTTGATTATTTATAAATCCGTAGGTCAATTTTCAAATCGTATCTTTGCTGCTTAAAAAATTCAATTTCATAAAATTAAGGCAAATGATACCACATTAAAACAAAGTTTATAAAAACGTGACTTCAATTTACACATCATATAAAATTCAACCGATTTCCAAATAAAACTCAAAACGACTTTAGCTTAGAGAAGAAGCAAAGCCCCAGTCTTAAAGAATAAGGAAATTCCCATTTATCCGTATTTAAAATTACATTTCTATTTGTTTCCACTCGATAGCTAAATCCTTTACACCAGCTCCGTATCAATTCACTTTGAGATCAAGTTTTACAATTCTGTTTGGTCAGGACAGATTAAAACCGACTCGGTTACAAGTTGCCTGCATTTGGTGCTCTTGCGATTTCAATACCCAGCGATTTACACATAATCCTAGTTCATGTTTATCGGGTGTAGTATGGTATGAACGCCCAATTTATTCGCAAAAAAATACAGTTTTTACCTAATTACTTACTTATTTACTTCAAACTTTACAACGCGATTAATGTAGCATTTAATTAGAAATTTTCTTTTGAAACTATAACAGCGTTAAGAAAGTTATGAAAAAGAGGGTTGAGCAAGTTTTTAAAAACGTCGAATTTAATTTGAGTCGCGTTTTATCCGTTGAAACTTATTTGATATTATAATTATCGCGTTAAATGCTTAAATGAAATATTATACGCTTATATAGAATTACCTTTCATTAATTTTATTTAAATTATATTATGTGATGATAATTTCTTTCCCGGCACGAGCCATTCAGTTTAATCTTTAAGCTTATTATCAAATGCAACGAAGAAATTCATTTAGAATAAACAATAAAATAAAGAATACCTTTTTATTCTTTAGCTGAAAAAGATTTTTCAAAGAGTGTACGTCGTTTATTGCACTACCTGCTTAGTTTTTTTATGAAAGTAAATAACGAGACAAAGGAAAATCTAAAAAAGAATGGTTTAAAAATGCGAAAATCAAAATATATTAATTTTTGTAAGTATTGCTATCTATACTTTCATCAATTACCAATAATCATCCATATAAATAAAACCATTTATCAGTTGCGTGTTTCAAAAAAGCAAAATTTCCGAGCGAAAATATATCCTTATTCTCAAAGCGTGCGATAAATTAGACAATTGAAAAGCGTGGTAGTAATTACAGACGGGCGATGTGGCGCGTGCGACATGAAAGTGCACTTCGGGTCTCTTCAATATGCGACGTCGTTGAGGTGTTACTCAAGAATAACCCCTTCTTCTTGCTTGAAACAATTGGTACATTGAGTATCCCGTGAAATTGAAGCTCTATATTTCAGTAGTTTTTATTGAACTGATTAATTGTAGCGAACTTAAATCGAATAAAAATAAAATTTTGTGAAAATGAGAAAAACATATGTATTTAATTATGAAAAACTTACTTTTAAATAAGGTCATTTTGATTTTTAACAACAAAAAGATACGAACTTCGAACTTCTAATATTGTAAAATATGTATAAGAACTGTAAACGTATTTGAATATGTCTAATTTTAAAACAATATACAAAAACATATTATAATACCATACAACCCTCAATATAAACGTAATACAATTTACCCTTTTCCCTGCAGGCTCATTTCCTCACTGTATGTGATCACAGAAATAAGTAAGTACAATCTTAATTCGAAACGGCGCAAAACCCGTGCCTAAAAAATCTACAATTTTAATTTTCACATTCACACAGTTGAATGAACTCAAATATTAACCGTAATGAAACTTCATTTACTTTAAGTTAAGCAGCTATAATAGTCTGACTGCAATCGTACAATCTTAAGACGTAAAGTTCAATACAAAGTGGCTTGGCAATTGCGACGGGCGGGATCTTTCACTGACGTTAACAAAGGGTGAAGGTACAGCAATTGATCACGTATAGTGTGGACCACCTCCGGTCATTGTAGCTATTGTTACTTGAGTTGTGACGTCACTCGTGTTGAATTATACGACAGAAGAATCTATATATCACACGACTGAAATGTTGAACGATAAAAGGATTATAATTTCGTTGCAACTACAGAATAAACCCCCAAAAGCAAAATACGCTGTGTATCTTTTAAGGTTTAATAAGCTGGAAAATTATTTAATACGACAAAAATTAATCTTTTAGATTTATATTGAACACGTATCTAAATATTGAACACGTTATGAAATTAAATATTTGTGACGATTTACTGAGAACCTATTATATTATCATGAATAAGTAGTTTCGATTTCAGAACTGAAATCCAACATCGAAAGGTAAATCATCGAATAATAGATTTCACTGAAAAGCAATCACCTTCAAAAGCAATTCAAATAAGTTCACTTCAATCCAGCGATCGAGTTTTTCTTTGGTAGCCACTGCAAAAGTATTGTAAACTTATAAATTGGCTCACAAGAAATCTTTATTGTACTTAAATATGAAACCTTCGAACCTTTTTCTCATTTGATATTTGGGTCAGAATTATTGTAATAACATAATATCAGGCAAAGAAGGCGTATAAATTTGGGCTTATATAAAATGTTCAATAAACAAAGTAAAGTCCACAAAGTTAAAAAATTATACTTTACTTAAGGAAATGAAGTAAAAAATATGCAAAACATTAAATACTATCAATTATGCAATAGCTTAGTATATCGGTTTTTTTTCAAAATCCTGCAAAATCAATACCTATCATTGAAATTCAGCATATTAAGAGGAACTACTGAATAGACTCTATGCTCGTATCTTACCCAATTCCAATAGAGTGAAGACAGAATAAATGACTTTTCCTTCAAAAATCAAAAACACTTCTTTACCTTACCACTGTATAAAATGTAAGGATTTTATTTAATGAAGCTTTTATGCCTATTATAGTCGAGCCAATTTAATAGGCAACATTTGACGTCTATCAATTTTATCTTCGAAGAGAGGTAACCTGCTTAAAAACATCGATTAAAGTGAATTAATCGATACGGATTTGAAACATTTGTCAATCGAATTTATTAATTTATGATGATTTTTATTCACAAGTAATCAATGCATTCGATTCTAGATGTCAGATTTCGATTTTTAGAGTAACGTCTCTGGTATTTAAAAAGAAAAAAGGTTTATTGACACAAAATTGTAGCGACGTCAGTTCTTCTATTCAGAAATTGTTTATTATGTTTAGAATGGTTTATCAGTAAAATGAAATCTTAAAATTACTTGTATCGGTCATTATTATTATAAATATGTGGTCGTAATTGAAAAAAGTTAAGCAAATGTGCAGTTCTAACAAAACGAAATATCATGTTATTCTATGTTGTCGTTACTAGGTTACGTTGTTGAATTTTGTTGAACTGTCAAATGTTGCCTATTAAAATGGCTCTACTATAAGACTTACAATTTTCCACATAATTAAAGCTCTACATTATTTAAGAGTGTCCTCAATCTTTAATAGATTGTTAATTTTTAACGGGTATCATTTAAGCTATCACCAATTTAATTAGTTTTGTGTTTCTTAAATAATAGGGTTTGTCCTCAAAATAGTAGATCTGTCACCAAAATGTAGTCACCAAACAATGCAAAATCAGTTCCACAATAAATCACCTAAAATCCTGAGATATAAGGTCTAGTACCAAATAAATGTTTTTATATGTATTATAATAGGTGTGTCCTAATAAGTATTTAAGCAAACTGATTTAAAGAGATCACCAATAAATCATATTATGTTACTAGAAAATTGCATTAAGTTCAAATAAAAAATTAGGGTTGTCGACATCATCGTTTCAACCAAAAGATTGTGCTACTTAACTAGACTCCCAAGGTTCTTAATTTCCACTGGTAGTATAAATTATATTTAAATAAAATTTTTAGCAGAGTAGTAAATAAAACAATTAAAGTCAAAATAATCAATATTTATTGTTTAAAATAATTACCACTGAACAATCAGAAATAGCTGGCTTATGGCTAGTAGAATAGTAGATAAAACACTTAATTAAAGTTAAAATAATCAATATTTATTCTTAAAAATAATAACCACTGAATAATCAGCTCTGTTTAATAGCTGGCTTATGGCTAGCATAATTGTATTTTTAAAGCGCGCCAATTTGTCTCCGCCCCTTTGATCATTTTTTCATTAAAATTATAAATTGATGTATTAAATTGGTAACGAATACTATTAATTTAATATCTGAACGAAATAAAATGTTACTACTGTATTGGTGACAAAATATCAAATAAAAAGGAGTCGCAGTCAGGGATCGATAATCGATTTATTTGGTGACAGATCTACCATTCTGAGCACAGAGTTATTATTTAAGTAACAAAACTGTTATTATAAGAACGAAGTTAGTATTCATGTAATGCAATATAATTTTATTGGTTATCGATCTCTTATTTTACACATACATTAACATTAATTTGATAATTCATACCTGGGAACAATTTTTGTTTATCTGAGAACGAAAATATTTCGTGGTGATAGATCTATTTATTAGGTGATACAACTTGATGACAAATATAAATTTTGGTGATAGAAAATATAGTTCCCATTTTTAACTTCGTTGGGCATAAATTAAGATTAACATAATTACAATATTAATGAACACTTCGAACAATAACAGAATTATATATTCCTTTTGATCATTTCCCAATTTTTCTTAATACAAAGAGAATTGTAAATGTTCACTAATTAAAAAATACTTCTATTTTACGCAATGGCCAACCTGTCAATAGGCTAAGAAAGTTGTTTTTCCATTATTTCTGTAGGGATCTTTTTTTAATAAACGTTCAAAACTCCTTTTAAAATACAGCCAACAAAAAAGTCGGCATCCTAAAACGTATGTACGTTTTTCCATCCTAATTTTGATCAATAACATGTCTTCAGCTAATTGCTGTCAAAGTTAATGTGTTAATTAATATGAATGTACTGTGGGACATGAAACTGATTGCCTTCTGTCATTATAAATAGGTATTGAACAGCTAAGGACACAGCTAAGGACTAGGAAATGTTTCCATTTCAATATTTTCTTACATATTTTAATATTATATTACCTAACTATGTCTTCGAAATACAAGCTGTAAAATAAACATTCGAAACCTCTAATTATGCTTTTAATTAAATCATACAAACACTTATTTCATCATTTATTTCGCACACAAATTGAAAAAAATTTAATACATTTTTTAATAACTTGAAGGTAAAATAATTATCGTTCCTCAACAATCCTTGAAAGCACGTGATCAATGCCTTTGACATAGAACCTCTGAAGTTTGCTCGATGGCTCTCCACATGGCCTTTGAATTGTTAAATTTATTCTAGATTTACTAATTTAATGTTTATTTATATTACGAAGGATAATACCGATTTGTTTATTATTTATTATGGCTTTCAAATTTTAATAGAAATTAAAATCATACTCTCACAACATTATAATTATTGCTTTCTCGTGTTTAACATAAAAATTTTGGTATTTTGATTAAAAAGGGCAATAACCAAAATAAAATTAGATATATGCTGAAAAGGCTAGCATCGATAAATGGGCTTTAATAGCTTAATTCCAAAAGTTAAATTTTATTTAAAAATGCTGTTCACTTTGTACATTCTTATCTTATAGTTAAGTCAATCCTAAATCCAATTCCAACTTGACAATAATTCAAACTCGCAGCTAACATTAATGAAACATATAAATTATAATGAATTCTTGATGGTTAACGCTAATTACATGAAATAAATTGGTTATATTGAACATTACTCGCTTTAAATATTCCGATCGTATCACCAGAACTAAAAGCCATTAAAAATTAAATCATGTTTATATAATGGAGTTTAAATATAAAATGGACGTTTAATCGTTGCACATTTATAATGTACCATGTTTATATCAATTAATTATTTTATATATAGAATAAACTTTGAATTTATTTATTTATCTCAAATACAAAGCATATTATAGGTAATTGTAAAAAAAGTACAACGTCTATATTAAATCTCTCTAGGCTTTATAATATTTTATTCTCTTCTAATTAACTCAACAACATGCACGCTTTTAACATTGTAATTTCTATAAAAAGAATAGAAATGAATTCAAAACAAACATGGCTGAATTAAAACAAAACCTTCGCTATTTAAGTTCGCATTGTGAAGATTTATCTCTGGGCTGTATAGATGTTATAGTGAATAGAATGATTTGATTAATTCGTCAAATCGAGGGGATCTCAGCCAAAACCGATTCGTTCAGCAATTTATAACTCTCTTGATTTCGTTAAATCCGCACTAAGACTTGTTATTAATACTGTTTGATTTATTTCACGACCACTTCTATTAATCCCCGAGTAGAATTAACTTTTGGAACTTTTATTATGACATGCTTACTGTTTTATTATTATCCTAATTATTATAACTCTTTCTATAAAGCAATTAAAATTAAATTTGACCGCCTCCTTGGTACAGTGGTTAACGCGAGAGCGTAGAACCAAGGGGCCCTGGGTTCGATCGGTCTGGCAGGACAAAGGCAGGACACAGAAGGCTAATCACCTACTTGTCCCTAAAGAAAATCAATCTGTGAAACAGGTGTATGAATAATGCATCTGCCCCCTACCCCACTTGGGGACACGGGACTTCAGTTTTTTTATAAAGCAATTACACTTATCCAATTTATAAAGTAAAAACATAACAGAATACCTTCCTCAGCAGATTTTTTAGCTATAGGTACCAAGATTTATATACACAGTTTTTTATCAGTATTTTATAAAAACACAACAGCAGTACTTTCAGAGTGACACCTCAAATTATTAACACATGTTATATCTATTTGATACTTTATAGTTTTTATCTATTGTCGGGCGCTGGGGCCAGTAAAGGTAGAAGGTACCACGTGTGATTTAAAACAATATTGCTTGAGCTAAATTAACTGCAGGTATTATGAGTCTAGACTCTGGATACGAGCACGTTCCTTACAAATTAAGGTGACGTATGAAATATTTATTTTTCACCAGAAAAGCCCTGCTTCGTATGAACAATGTCGTTTAACTGGATAAAATATTGAGTCAGTTTTTTAAGATAGGTAAGGTTTTTCTCCTATGATTATTTGACGCTGAAGTAATATTAACTCGGAGTCATATTATATTGTGCTATTGAACTGGTAAGCTACTGAGCGCAGCACTTTTCTCACAAAGTTAAACGAATAGTAAAATGAAGAAAAGTAGATACTTTCTTTTTATATTAAATTTTAAGAACATAACATCAGGAATTATCTTGTTAGTGTAATTGTAAAAAAATACGTGAATTAACTGTTGCTTGATATGAGAGATATTAGTCCGGTTACTAAGACATTACATTTCTAAAAAGTATCCTTCAAAATATTCCCAAACTGTTGGAATCAACCTACTTTACTTGAATGGCAAACATAACTACCGTACGACAAGCAATATCTGTTTCCCGTACAGATCTCCGCGGTAAAAGCTAATGCTATATCGAAATTCGCTACTAACAGTGCTTTAAAGAAAGCACCGGAACATTTCCCCTTCCCACAATCCTCCTTTCTATTTATGCATCCTTTATTTATACAAATTGCTAGCTCGGATAAAAATGACGTCGTTCTACACGTTGATAACAAACGCTATCACTGAGAAATATTGCGCCAATATTACAGGAAACATTACCTGAGGAAGGCGCGAGTATAGTCAAACGAATCGTGTAAAATGTGGCATAATTGTGTCGGAATATTTAAAATGCGTTTTCTTGTTCGGGCGGTAAGGTCGATTTTTGTGTGTAACAATCGTTTTGTGGGTAGTTAACGCGTATCACGCTTCGGATTGCTTCAACCCAGGTGGAAAGCCTGATCGATTACGTTTAGTCACTTGCGACGCCCCAGGCAGTTAAGATGGGTGTACAACTACTATTATTAAAATGATGACAATAAAATACGTAATAAATTATTTCTTTGAGAGATTTAAATTTGTCTACGATAAATATAATTTAGGCAAAAGTGATTTGTATATCCTGGTTTCCATATGGTTTGAAAGTAAATATTAAGTAGGTAACTGAAGACGCTTAATGTCCATATGCAAAAACTTTTTCAGAATATTTATCTGTACATTTTGGTTCCAAAAACTACCCATTAAATTTATGAAATCGTATCGTTATAGAAGCTATAAATTCAGTCTATTACAGTCTCAATAGTTTAAAAATCATTTTGGTTTCAAATTCCCGCAAGTTAAGGCTTAGTGGCTTAGAATCAACCCTCCAATGGCATGTCCATATTTCTTTGGTTGTCACTGCACCCTTTGTTTTGACACAAGATTTATTCCTGACGTATTGCTTATTCGTCAGTTGTGACGGTTGATGTACGATACAATTGAAACTTTCACCAATTTTGATACAGCTGTAACATGGCTGTAACACGTCATGTCCAATGTTCATGCATATGTGTATACGTGTTTAATTCAATTTATATCTTTGTAAAGTTCCATTGAAAAGTTTGTATTGTATTTCATGAAAAAGTCGAGAATTCACAATTTATTTGAAAATTTATTTTATTTTATAGAATCAGTATAAATACAAGAACAAATTTATAACATGAGCATTAATTTACTTAAACAAATGTGCATAATCTGCAAGCTCATTATTTGTCTATAAAGTTATTCATAAAAAATAATAATGTATTCAATATTCATCAATAATAAACCATACCATACATATTACGTAATTTCCGATATATGTAGATGAGGCAGTATAAATCACATTCATTTATTAATTCAATGAATCGTAATGCTCCGATACACCAAACATTGTTAAGTATAGATAAGACGTCTTCAGTAAAAGTCAGAATGTACGCTGTTTGCTCCCCGTTTCCTGGAAGGAAGGCGTGATGAGTTCGTCACAACTTGTTCACTCCCTGCCTAATAGACCTCGTTTGTTAAATCACCGACGATTTCCTTTAATTACGTATAACAATTTCTTTTCGGAGTTTCGCAAGACCCCCAGCTCTAAGGGAACTTTATAAAAGATTTTTCTAATGATCCAAAACCTTTTGTAAGTCAAGATTGAGAAAATTGAGCACACGGTCCTCAAATAACCTTTTCACGAGAATTATTATCAGTCATCTATTACGTTAATGATTTCGACCATTATATTGTGTTTGTTTTTGTAAAAATTATTTACAAAAATGTTAGGGTTATTATACTACAACAAACATACGACTACAGAGAAATATAAATTTATATTGTCAGATAATAATTGGCAATAACTTAGGTACTATACTAATCGCACAGGTGAATGAAAAGGTTTTCGTTTAAACATCGATTAAATTAATACAAATACGTGAAGCATGGCATAAAGTTCTGATGTAAAATGTAAAATTCAACTCTTACAAGCTATACAAAATACAGCGAATTACATTTCCCGCAGCCGGAGGCCCCAAAAGAAACACAGATATACTTAGAAACTACATTTAATGACTAAAATGAGACTTTTACACCCATGTCTGCACGATGCAGACCGGAGTTAAAGAATGAATTTATACATTTTAATAATTATAAAGACGTAAGCTTGGATGCTAACTCAGGGAAATAGGACCCACATTCTATTCCCGTGCGAACGGCGTATTCATCAAGTTTCGTATGAAGGCAGGGCCGTAACTCCTCCCGCCGAAGTTCAGCGACCATTTTTGAATTTTGTGAAAAAATGTTGCTGGAAGCTGGGGCTCATCTGCTCATCTGTGGTCCTCTATAAAGTATGTGTCGATCTGCGTCACATCGTGTTCCAAATGGCCAAAATTAAGACTGCACCAACCAGAATTATGTTTATAGGGATAGTGGTTTGATATAATATTACAGGATCTTTTTCTATAGGGGTTTGCATTAAAACTTGCTATTGGATTTTGTGCAAATCTTCTAAATTAACTGAGTTGAGAATTGCGTATCTTGTATATTATTTATTTCTAATGTCCTTGATATCTTTATCTTCAGTGCCTGTTCCTTAATTTTGTCATTTACATTATAGATCTTGAAATTCTCCGACTCGAACATACATCCAGTAGGTATAGTTAATATGAATGTACCTTGGAGTATCACGAAGTCCTCTTGTTGCATTTATAGTAAGATTTTAGATGAGCGTGGCAAAGATAATATGTAATGTCGTTCATCTAGTTCTTGCGTCGTTTCTTTTGAGAGTGAAATAACTGTCGTCTCGCAGGAACTATTTAAGGTTTGATTCTTAAACTGAATGAAGTCCTGAATACAGTCCGGCTTCGTCTGAATTTGATTGTTTTTCGATTCGTAGAGATACCAGATATTATACTTCGGGCATTCAGCCTCTATGTACAAGAATAAGTTACTGTTAGTTGCTATATAGGGATAGGAAGGGATGAGGGCCTGCCTATTCTTATTTGGAAAAATAGCTAAATGAAATAAATCAAGAATATCTGTAGAAACTAATGGAAATTTAAAAATTATTACAATTTGCTTATTCGAAAAGTAGTTCCGTTCCAGCCTTTTAGGACGTCCACTGCAGGACATAGGCCTCCCCCAAAGATTTCCATAACGACCGATCACCAGCGGCCTGACTCCAGCGGCTCCCCGCCACTTTGATCAGGTCGTCTGTCCACCTCGTTGAAGGCCGTCCCACACTGCGACGTCCTGTACGTGGTCGCCATTCGAGAACCTTTTTGCCCCAACGGCCATCGGTTCTGCGGGCTATATGCCCAGCCCAACGCCACTTCAACTTACTAATACGGTGGGCTATGTCGGTGACTTTAGTTCTTTTGCGGATCTCCTCATTTCTGATTCGATCTCGCAAAGAAACCCCAAGCATAGCCCGTTCCATAGCTCGTTGAGCGACGCGAAGCTTGTGCACCATGCCCGCGGTTAGGGACCACGTCTCAGATCCGTAAGTCAACACCGGTAACACACACTGCTCGAAGACTTTCGTCTTCAGGCACTGAGGGATTTTGGACGAAAAGATGTTGCGTAGTTTCCCGAACGCTGCCCAGCCGAGTCGGATTCGACGATTGACCTCTTTCCCGAAATTGGACTTACCTAATTGGACGGTTTGTCCCAGGTAAACGTATTCGTCAACAATTTCGAGAATAGAGTTTCCAACTGATACCGGAGTGGGCACAACATGGACATTTGACATGATTTTCGTCTTGTCCATGTTCATGCTAAGGCCCACTTGTTGTGAAACTCTGTAGAGGTCACCGAGCATTGTATTGAGGTCTTCCAGGGATTCCGCCATGACCACGATATCGTCCGCAAATCGAAGGTGAGTGATGTACTCGCCATTAACATTGATGCCAAATCCTTGCCAGTCCAGGAGCTTGAAGACGTCTTCCAAAGCAGCGGTAAACAGTTTCGGAGAAATTACATCTCCCTGTCTGACCCCGCGCTGCAGAGGAATTGCCTTTGTGCAATGCTCCTGAACCCGGACTGACATAGTGGCGTTTTCATACAAACTTCTCAACACTTCGATATACCGATAGTCGATGCGGCAACGCTGAAGAGACCTCAATACGGCCCAAGTCTCGATCGAATCAAAGGCTTTTTCATAGTCCACAAACGCCAAGCATAATGGCAGATTATACTCCTCCGTCTTCTGTATAATCTGCCGCAGCGTATGAATGTGGTCCATGGTGCTAAAGCCTCTTCGGAAACCGGCTTGTTCGGGAGGCTGGAAGTCATCAAGCCTGCGTTCGAGACGATTCGTGATGACTCTCGAGAACAGCTTATAAACATGGCTCAGCAGTGATATTGGCCTGTAGTTCTTCAACAGGGTTTTGTCTCCCTTTTTGAAGAAGAGGACAACCATACTGCTGCTCCACGCTTTTGGCGCAGTGCCCTCGAGTAAGGTGGAAGTGAATAACCTCTGCAGCATTCTGAGGATTGGTTTGCCACCCGCTCTCAGTAGCTCAGAGGTGATTCCATCCTCACCCGGCGCCTTGTTGTTCTTAAGCTGTTTGAGAGCCATCCTAATCTCGTACAGGCTGATGTCCGGGATATCTTCGGTGTAATGTCGGGTTAGTCGGGCTCTAGGATCTTTCGCCGGACTTGCAACAGGCTTAGCAACGGAGGTGTAAAGATGTCCATAAAACTTCTCAACCTCTCCTAGTAGCTCTGGTTGAGACGACACCACTTTACCACTATCCGTCTTCAGCTTAGTCAGCCGGCTTTGCCCAATAGATTCATCTCTTGCGAACACTTTTGTGCCTTTATTCCGCTGTATCGCCTCTTCAATATTTTTCGTATTGAAGAGGCGGATGTCGTGTCGCAAGGACTTTGTAATCCGTCTATTGAGCTGCCTATATGACTTCGCATCATCGGAAGTATGTAGTAGCAAGGAGCGTCGTTGAAAAGTAGTATCCAGGCTTAAGTATATTATAATATTCCCTATATTTTAATTCTAATATTTTATTCTTATCATAAATGATACCTAATTTCTTAATCATCTTCCTAACTATTTCCATACGTACCTAACATTGAATGATGAACTTAACATATCTAATAAGGTTTATTTTATTTAAGAATTGAATTCATGTGAAATTAATTTTCTTTTGATTTTCCACCATCTGAGAAAGAATACTATGATGGCTATTTTATATCATTAGATGATATAAACTGAAAGCTGATTTTTTTTAAAAGCTTAAATGAAATTGTCATATTTTATAGAATCTTGTAATCCAAATGAATACCGGTAATTTATACCTATGATGATCGATCTTAATCTTCACAGTCAGTAAAGCTATAAAAAGCATAGTGTGTAAAGTTCAGATCATATGTATATCGATAAGGCGATTCACTATAATTATTGTTACTACGAATAATTCTCGGAATAAAAGTCAGGGCCGTACTCAGTTGGATATAATTCAAGCATATTCATTTCACGCATTTTCAAAGAATTTTGTGTTAAAGGTAAACCTCAAACGGGAATCGAATTACTTAAATGCTTTTCTATCATTTTTACTAATTATTTAAATTATTTTTATTCTGTAAATAAGATGCATTTAATTCTCTGTACAAAAATTCTAATGATTAAATTTAATTTAATGAAATGAAAAATTTATTTGTCACAATTTTTAAACGTTTTTTCAATTGAAATCGGCCGCATACATTAAATTCTTGAACCTAAGGCCTCCTATAAACCACGAATAAAAGCTTGTACAATTTTTTTTATATAAAGTGTACTTTTTGCCTCTGTGATGGTTACAACCGATGCCAAATCATTATATAGAGTGGTTTTGTCTTTTTGATCATGAAATTATTTATTAATGGATTTTGAATGGGCATTGAGTAGGCACTCAATTTTGGGTATGTAATTTTATTTAATTTATCATTGATTAAGAAATTAGGCTATTCACTACCTTCAGCATTAACTTTATAATATAACTTTACAATCTAGTTAATCTAATTAATTTTAAAGTAAATCTCTATTATTTAAAACTAGTCTACGAGCAGCCTAAATCGATGTAGTGCACTCTGGAATTAAGACTTTCACGGATGGAAAATCTTGGAAAGGAAATTAGGACTAAAAATACCTATAAACTAGTAGGTAAAAGGAAGCAACACAGAACTATTCTATGTACTTACCAATTAATCTGGTTACTTTTTGGGATCGATGTTTGATTTAGCCTCCAGGCCGCAGAAACCGTAGATTCTGGATCCTCAGCTCCGTAGCGATAGCAAGGTTACTATCTATGCCACGTTTTTTGAGGATCCTACCGACTGCGCCAATTACATTTCCCGCAGCCGGAGGCCCCAAAAGAAACACAGATATACTTAGAAACTACATTTAATGACTAAAATGAGACTTTTACACCCATGTCTGCACGATGCAGACCGGAGTTAAAGAATGAATTTATACATTTTAATAATTATAAAGACGTAAGCTTGGATGCTAACTCAGGGAAATAGGACCCACATTCTATTCCCGTGCGAACGGCGTATTCATCAAGTTTCGTATGAAGGCAGGGCCGTAACTAGCGCCTAAAATATATTTTTATTTACCAAACAAATTAAAATACACTTCATGGACAGGTCATTTTACTGTCTAGAAGTAAAAAATATTAAGCAGTGCGTGATTGAACATTTTTAAATAATATTTTTTAATTCTTTAAAGTATAAAACGTAGATACAAATTGCATTACCTTGTCATTTCATAAGCTGTATGCATTCGTAGAATTTTATAACAGCTATCGAAAGTTGCAGTGGCACAGAACACATAAGATTTGCAAGCGCTTAACATACTATGAAAGTTTTACGACCAAAACGCGCCAAGAGATTATTTTCACTATACTAAGCTCCATACTTGATGTATTTACCGCATACAAAATCATATTTATGCAAATTTAAAGTACACCGTCCACTGTGAAAATACTGTTTATGTTTTTGAATATTATCCTTCTGAATAAACGTAGAGCTAAGTCTGCAAGAGCTCAATTTAAAATATGCTCGCTTAAATGCAAAAATTTGCATTTTTTAAAATATAACTTCATTTACGTTTCATCTTTAAGGCGGGAACAACCCCTTTAAATTGTTGCTTTCTTTTTATACCGCTGAAATTAGTGATGAAAGCGAGGAGGTTGTATTAAATAAAATACATTTATAATTTTTTGACACTGGCAATCAAGCTGCGACATTTAAATAGGTCAGAATATTAACAAAACAAATTGTCAGTTTTCTGTGCTCCTCTGCTTTCTCTGAATTTAATTGGGTTCAGCTAACTCAAACAAAAAGTTTTTAAATAATTAAGATAAAACTTGAATTTTGCTATTGTTCGATAGATAGGTACTGCTCGGAATGCAAAATAACTTTGATTATTATAAAATATTCCTTCATAACAGGATAAAAAAGTTTTACTGATGCAACGTTCGCTGTACTGTATCCAGTATAAAGCTTTTTCTCTTTATTAGCTGCAACTTGCGATGCTGTTCGTATTACTAGTGTGTTTACTTAAAGCTTTTTTCTATCCTGCTTGTTTTATATTAATATCTATTAATAGTATTAATAATGTACTATAGTATATAAAACTCACCATAATTACTTGACTGAATCTCTCCTGATTGAAAATTGTTACGATACTTTTGTGTGAATAAAAGTCATGTTAATTACATCACTATTATTTTTGGTTTGTTAGATTTGCTTCCATTGATGATTGCTTTATTTGGATTGGGAATTAGATGGTAACTTATATTTTCAAAATCTAGCGAAAATAGACCTTATTAACTAGTCCAATACAAAATATCAGCAATAATAATGGTTTTTGTTTGACTGTATAAACTGGATACCTTAGTAGAAGCGGCTATGGGCAAACAATCCTGGAATACACCGGCTGTTGACGAACTTAAATTGTGTTTCCGAACCGAGTGTTTGCTTTCCAAATGAAACTACGACTAGATGGAAAACGAATATCCTAAATATTTGATTGTAAGAGCTGCTTTTTGTTTCCTTTCAGTGTTATTAAACTGGAATGTTCTAGATAGAAAACAATATAAATAAATACGTTTACAAAATGCATCGGGAAATAGAGCTATGGAAACTTATTACAAATTAGTTTTTCCAGGATTTACATTTCTTTAATGTAACAAAATTTAAATTTTTGATCTTGAATTTGATTGGTTACTTCCCTAGTTAAAAGACATTTATTCTAATTTTACTTTATTAATAAAGAAAACAAAATTTTACACTTTTTCGAACATAATTTCGTGATGAACTTATATGAGGTTTGTTATCAATAACACAATCGTTTTATTTATTTGTCTATATAAAGTTATTATCATTGAAGACGGTTTTGAATTCGATTATCGCAAAATTGAGGAATTGTCGATCCATTATCGTTTACGGAACGTAGTTAGTTTTCCATTAATATTGAAAGGAAACTGGCGTCTGCAAATTACTATTATAATGTTCATTATTATATCTACTATTTGTGAATGGGGACACAGATGATAATATATCATATTTATTTTTATAAATCAATTAATTTGTATTTTAGGAATAAAAATGTATCATTAACATTTCAGCTGCAACCACTTTTTGTTATAAGCCAAGTGATATGATACTAAGGCTTTACATTTCCAGTAGGTATTATATTCTGCACCTACATGCACCTACATTCCTTACACACACGCACAACTAAACACATACATATATGTATACACTCGTACCAGCTAAAAACAAACACACACTCGTACACACATTCACGCTTATGTACCGGTATAATATAAAATTTTCACGTATATGTCACCAGTAAATACCTCGAATACTGTACATACGTACTTATTGTACACATACAATATATAACAGCGTACAAACTCAGACTAATGAAGTGGGTATAACGTATGTTAAGTCTGAATGCCAATTCATATCACAATACATCTCCTGGAATAATAACGTCTTCAGGCGGTAGCTACCAACGAAATTAAAGGACCTACACCTTAGTAGCTGTACGAATATAAAAAGGAAAAAATTATACCTCGTTCACGACACAACATAATATCACGAATAAACACAATAATATGATAAGGAAAATTCACATGAATGACTCTAAGGCATTTTCATTATTATTGTTATATTAAGTTCACAAATAAATAGACGTCAAATTTCTCAATATTTATATATTACAATCATTTCAGAAAGCCCAATAAATAACCTTTGACCTTGACTCGGAATGATATTGAAAATTTTACTTTTACATTTGTGAATTCTTCGTTGTTATGTGAAACGTGAAATTAAATTATTTACTCCCTCACATCAAAAGTCTGAGACCGACGACAAGTCTCGTTTTGTTTATTTTCACGAGATTACATCTTTCATAATGCAAATAACCCTCGTTTCGTACGGACAGCTAATGTAAATGATGCAAAAATAGTAATAAACATTATGCTCTGTTTGTGTTGATAATATTTTTTATTTACCTTAAGTAACGTAGCGTATTCATGGTGATGAGTTTCGGAATGAGCTCTCTCGTCTGCTGATTTTATGGGTGCAAAACATGTTCTTCCAAATGTAATTAGGTGTAAAAACCCTTTGAAGTTGACACTCACATTTTATATCTTCAAATTAACATTCTTGAATAAAGTAAGAGAAATGGAGTACTGAAATATTAAAAGAAGGTTTTCAACTCGTTACTTAAAATATGTTACAGATTTTAGCAGGCTTTATAAATATTTAAATAGTGGTTTATTCAAATTGCTCCTCGTTAATAAGCTACACGTGGCAGACTTTTTCCAATACACCTAAGTTGAAAACTGTTATTATTCGTAATGGAATTAACTTGCTACCTATGTTATATTAGCTCGTGTGCCAATAAAAGTCCCCTAGTGGAGTATGGGAAAGATGCATTTGACATTGATTTTTTTGTGATCATTTTTTCTATAATACGTAACAATCAGACTTCTGTACTCTACCAGAATTGGACAAGTTTTATCCCAACTGGAAATTCAACACAGGACTCTCTGGTGCTACGCTCACGCATTAACCACTCCACAATATGTCTGTGGAGAATTATCCTGTTAAGTATTTGGTTATATAAGTATAAATGAAACAATAAATGAACAATATTTACGCCGAAACCTAAACCCTCAGTAAACTCTACTAAAGCCACTCGCTAAAAGAACATTAACTTAAAACTATAACGGACAGTTCGCCACTAAACCGTCCTTTGGCTCAGCAAGCTGATAAATTAACCCCCTCCCCACCCCCTTATCCTCACAGATATTGTTTTCTTCAACCGCCACTTAGAAAAATTACTTTGTTCCCATTAAATGGAAAGAAGATTCAATATAGTTGCTTCGCTGCAAGATTCACGTTTTTACTGCAATCTTATAACTCTTTTGCTACGCTTCTGTGTTTCATTTCAAAAGGTATCGCTTCACCATTTTATTATTGTTATATGAAAAGGCAGTCTGTTTTTATGTACATTGTTATAACAGGGAATCCTTACACGTGTCTATGTGAATTTTATCACATCCGTTTTTCTCGGAAATTATTTGTTCAATTCATGCACAGTAACTCGATAGGTACATATCTACTTTCGTCAAATAAAACTTGATTTGTTTTATATGTGAAGTTATCATTAAACAGCAATAATAATTGTTACAGAAATGTTTTCTTTAAAATTGTTATTAAAGAACGGGTGAAACAATGGTTGAGTTCAATGTCGAAAATTCGCAAAAGATTCATACTGTTTTTTTTTTTCTGTAGCTACAGAATGTAACCCTGATTGTTACCGTCACACAATGTTTTCCTCCCATGAATAAAATCATTCCAAGTATTTGTTCATTTCAATTCAATTTCAACAGCAAATAGCCGTTTATTTTCTCAAAACAATCAACTACAATAAACTTTCAGAGCGTTGCGACTGAAATAGAGAAAGATTTAATCAGCAACTATCGTTTCCCTTCATCATATCGCGTTCCCTTGTAAATAGCAAATATTTGTTACATGACATAATCCGTCTGTCAACATACATTTCGTGGAATCCCCGACACAGCCCTTAAGTATGTAGGCGTTTGAAATCTGAATGATATTGCTCGTATCCGGAGATATATAGTCGACAATCGAGACAAATTGCACAACGCACTTACCGTGATACGTGTAGCGTTTCAGGTGGGTCAGAATTGGGTGTAATGTGGATGTGGCACGGGAGAGGAATATATTACCGACTTATATACAGTAATGTAAGTGGAGCTGATGGAATCCTGCTGGAATCTTAACAAACCTGTTAGTACATCGAATTAGGGACTATCGATTTGGCTTAGCACTCATCAGGGGTAATTCAGTTAAAGTTCTTGGTGAGAACTATTGGCTTCTGTTTTAGTGATTAAATGAACTGCTTTTTAAGTAGAAACTTATAAATAGATTGTCCACTCAAATGAGAAAATAACATAGGAATATGACAAAAATAATATTTATTTGATAGTTAAGCTTATATTGCTTTCATTATAGAGTGCTGTAGTTTGGCTGTAGTTATACCTTGCCTTTGTGTTTGAATATAAAATAATATGATTATTATCATCACCACCAGGTTATTTATATTACAGAATAATCAATGAGAATGAAATTATGAATCGTAATACCTACGAGATTTACTTTTAAATTAAATAACATTTTAGGTGTTTCATATTACGTTGTTTTGTTTAGAATTTTGTAAGACATACCTACTGCACAACAGATGTACATATTTGTTAAAATATAAATTAATTTGTAAAATAATCATATTATCATAATGGCTATACATTATCTCGGAAATATATTTGAAGTAGGTATCGAAGAGTGGCGTTCGGTACTTCCCCAGTGTGGCTAAATCCAGGTCATACAGTCACAACCATTTGTAATCTGTGTTTTTTCTAACCTTGTTCATAAAAAGTCCCGAGTAGGTATCTGTGCCTTCCGGTTTTAAAGCAATATTCAAATATCTTAAAATAAATTGTGTGGTTAACCTCGTATTTTATTTGGACTATAAAATCTTCTTATCATATTTATTTAGAGCTCACTTTCAGAGGTCGTTTTCGTTGTGAACATAAACAAAACATTTTTTTTTTGATTCGCATTCATAAACTTATTGCAGCAGGTATCTACATAATGGTCGCGGAAGAATTCTAACAAATACCCGCGGCCCCATCGACGGAACACAGTGGGGTTTTAGTCGGTAAGAATCCGACATAACCCACGGCTCCTTCCCCGGGGGCCGTGGGTATCTTTGGAAGATTTCCCCACTATAAAAAAAAGGTATCTACATAATAATATACATAGTCAAATAACTCCTGACTACGTTTCATATTAAAATGGACACTCTAAAATATGTAATCTTTATATATAAAAATGAATCGCAAAATGTGTTGGTAAGCGCATAACTCGAGAACGGCTGAACCGATTTCGATAATTATTTTTTTATTATATTCCTTGAAGTACGAGGATGGTTCTTATGTAGAGAAAACGTAAACATGTGCCACGGGCGAAGCCGGGGCGGACCGCTAGTTATAAATATTCTTACTTTTCCTTTTAAAAAAGGTTCATAAAGAGCCTTTTTAATGAAAATAAAATATAATTTTTAAAATCAAAACTAAAAAGTCACAAAATATATTAAAAATAAATACAATCAATCGAGAACACGTTCGCATTACATTCATATCTTTTGCACGCCTCATAAGCGAAGCGTTGAGGTGGGTACTACTGTC
>CAJQZN010041612.1:0-11791 GCA_907164685.1 Colias eurytheme
AAAACGATACAGTTTACCAGAATTATGTCTCGTTTAATTCTGGTAAACTGTATCGTTTTTTTTTATATTTTAGTCTAAGCCAAGAAGGCTTTTAAATGACAGAATGACTTAAATGGGTTTAATTTTGAATTAAAGCTGTACACTTATCAAGGATCGGTGACAATGAAATTATTTCACAGAGTTAAAAGCGTGTTTTTTAAGCGCGGGGACCGAATCTAGAAATTCCGTAACGAAAACAAACCTCACGCTCCCCACGGGGACGGGCACGGAGGTGTGGCTTGAAGGCATATCATGCAATAGTTTTACCGCACAGTCCCTGAGTGACACACGTATTTTGTATATTTTATTTATTAATTAAATCATTCTTTCAGATCGTCATTCACGGAGTTCTCGACGAAGTACTGCCGCGACGAACGGTTCCGCGGTATAGAGAAGCCGCGCGAGCGCGAGGCGTGCTTCAACGAGCACGTGGCCGAGCTGCGGCGGAGGGACAAGGAGGAGAAGGAGAGACGCCGGGAGACGGTGAGATATACACGGAACGGTCGGAAATGATGCCAAAATCGATAAAATTGCCGTTTGAGAGAGATTGGGGATGATAAGGGGTACAAATATTGCCAAAATCGCGATTTGTGAGAGATTCCGGGGGAGGGGGGATCTATAAATAGGTAGATTTGCGAAAAAAAGATGGTTGACATCGTCATACTTTGGCAAAATCGCCTATAAGAGACATTGTTGGGGTACAAGTAAAATGGCCGCCATCGTTGCTAACCTTGCCCAAAATCGTCATATGAATTTGAAGATTTACCAAAAAAAATGGTCGCCGACGTCATAATTTGCCAAAAACACCATGTAAAAGAGGTTAGCAGGAGGTGGGATATGAAGATGTATTTACAAAATAAATATGACCCCTATACAATCACGATTCTAGAGGGGGGGAGGGCAACGTAGTGTTACTTATGAATCATAGGGTCTCAAATGAGGCACACGTGATCTGTCCGTGTGGATTGTACTATGGCGTGATGATAATTAAACATTAAAAAAAACAGTCCTTAGAAAAAGGACGAGTTTGGTAGTCCCGGAAGTAAAAATAATCACCGCAATCAGAGCGGGATGTGCGATTTTGAATTTTATTCGCAAATTTGTCGCAAACATAAGAACCTGATGTTAGTAGAAGTGGAACAACGCGGATACAGATGGCACACTTGTTACATCATCTATCGGGCCTAGCAGTCCAGTATACTGGTCGAGAATCCTCTTTTTTCAATAGAGGAATTACACCTTCCTTCCTCCACTCACTTGTAGGATATTATGCATAAAAATACGAACCTAATCTTGAAGGCTATAATATATATATTATATGTTTGAACTAAACTTTTGACCTCGAGCAATTACAACAGATTGTGAAAAGACCTTTAATCGAGCCGCACAACAAGTTTGAACACTCAGAATAAAGTTTCTACTTTAGGTTTCCAAGTTTACATACAACGCAAAATTTGACGATTCGGCATCAATATAGCTAGGGGTAAAGAATTAAAAAATATTCAGAAACATAGTAGCAGGCCAATCGAGATTAAAAACCCTGACAAAAAGGAGACAGCTCAGTATATGCTGCAATGTTCAGGAACATTCGCAGCGCTGTGTTTCAGCCCCCCCCCTCCCATAGCTATAAGGCGGGAATACTAATGCGTTATGAAATTACCCGACGATTACTGTCCCGTGAACTGCTTGCAACTCACGCATTACACACATACCAAATACACTAATGCTATTTCGAATGACGGGCCTATTTTTTCAAACAAGGGATAAATGCGTACACGGACTGCTTGCAGCCCCTTACGCACCTTTGTAATGTACCAAAATTCATCAAAATCTGTCCATCACTTGAGAGACAAATTTCGATCAAATCGAGTCAAAATGCCATAAGCTTATGAGGATAGATTAAAATATGTTTTATTATGTCCATAATGAAATAATTTGTACGCTGATATTCGTTGAATTTGGCTACTTCTGTACATTATTAAGTAAATGTCATTTTTTGAGGCGAGTGTGGGAGTTAAATAACAGCTAATGACCTTTTATTAAATTGTTTCAAAGAATAATTATTATTTTGAGAATTATTGTCTAAAGAAACATATTATATTGAATTTCTTAGCAATAATATAAAGTAAACAGGTTCGAATCCTGTCTAATATAGAATATGTAATATGGTCCAACATTAACAGTATAATTTGTTTATAATCAAATAAAATTATCTGGGTTCGATTTCCCAAGTATAAAATTATTTCTGAATGTTCACGCAAAGCGAATTTTAACTTTTAAATTTGAAGTTCGATCAAATATATTGAAATTTTTATTATTACAATTTTTGCAAGATATCTTTCTCTAACAATTTATGATACAGTTTTTCATTATTGCTTCTGTTAAAAAAAAGGTTTTATTTGTTAACAAGTTACTTTATAAATAAAAATTAATAATATTTTGAATTAGAAAGCTTAAAAAAACTGAATCATAAATTCAAATATATGTTTGAATGTCCCATTTTACGTAGTTTGGAAAAGTAAATTTCACACATATTGATACGAACAAAATAAAAGAAACTATATTTCAGTACAGTAAAACAAATAATTCTATTATAATAAATTCGCAAATAATTTTCCAAACTGACGTCCATTTGCAATTCACTATAATGTCACATTTCTCCGAGGCGGTAGCGTTTCACGATTGGCAGAAAAAAAGTGTGTGTTCCGAGCAAACGTTTCAGAAGTGAAACTTCTTTGGCAAGATTCAAAGATACCAAAATCGTCGCTTAGCTCCATGACGTGATGGTATTGCCATGACGCGTCTTGAAATTTTACTCTCAACGCGCCTAAAGAAGTTTCACTTCATCAATATACGTAAATAACGGAAACGCTTTCGTCACAAAGCAACGGAAACATGTTTTTTTATGAAACTTTCGTTGTGGCGACAATCGCGTAGCGTTACCGCCGCCACATTTAGCGTCGGCCACGTCGGCCAAGTGAGTGCGCTTGGCCGGTGTCGGCCGTGTCGGCCAAGTCGGCAATGTCGGCGAGTTTCGTCGGTCAGCTGTTGTTTTGTATGCGATAGCGGTGGCGCGGCTGACGGCGGGCGGCTTCGTGCTGGCGGTGGCCACTTGGCGGCCGCGGGGTGGGATCGAAATATAGGCGAATAGTTGGATCGATGCATGGGATTCGCGAAGGCTAGGTGAGAAGTTATGGGGTGGGATAGAGATTTGTTGAATAGTCGGATCGAGTGGGGTGCGATAGGAGCGATTGACGTGTAGAAGTCGCGGTGACTAGGTAGTACCATACCAATATCTTCACGGTGGCTAGATGTGATGGGATCGGCTAGTGGGATTCGCGAAGGCTAAATGTAGAGAAATGGGTTGGGGGTCGAGATATAGTCGGGTGCGATAGTGGGATCGCGTGTGATTCAAAATCAATGGGTGTGATGGGATCGACTTACAGTGGGATTCGCGAGGGCTAGGTGAGAAGTTATTGGGTGGGATCAAGATGTAGTCGGATAGTGGGAACAAGTGGGATCGATGTGTGGGAATCGTGGTAGGTAATTTCATTCCAATACCTTCCCGTGGCCAGGTGAGGAGTGGTAGGGTGGGGTCGAGATATAATGGGATCGGCGTGTGGGATTCGCGAAGGCTAGGTGTAGAGTGGGTTGGGGGTCGAGATAGTCGGGTGCGATAGTGGGATCGTTTAATAGAATTCGGGAATAATAGGTCAGGAGCAGTAATGTAGGTGTGATGGGATAGACTTACAGTACGATACGATTGTAGGATTCACGGTGGCTAGGTCTGAGGCGATTTAATGGGATCGGGTTATGAAATTGTTGGCAGTTGTAGTTTACTAGTTAGGGGTTTATGTTATTTATTAAAATTAAGGGTGGCTAGACAAGGCATCGAGATTTTTGAAGGCAAACCTTTAATTGGGTAACGGGAAATTGTTAAGCTAGATATCGACGGGTAAATTGAGATTTGCTAGTAACGTTGTTAAGTAGTAATGATAATGAATAAAAGAACAGTTAAATATTGATAATTTTATTAACGACTAGCTTTCCACCCGCGGCTTCGCCCGCACAGTCAAAGAAAAACCCGCATAGTTCCCGTTCCCGTGGGATTTCCAGGATAAAACCTATCCTATGTCCCGTGGTAAAAAGTAGCCTATGTCCTTTCTCGGGTATCAAAATATCTCTATACCAAATTTCATGCAAATTGGTTCAGTAGTTTAGGCGTGATTGAGTAACAGACAGACAGACAGAGTTACTTTCGCATTTATAATATTAGTATGGATATTAATATTGTATTTGAACTATGAGTCACAGTCTTTAAATAGTTAATAAGAAATATACAAATAGACTTTGCACAATAACATAAAGCTTCCTTGCTAAATGACTCAATATACAATATACATGTTTTGTCTCAATAAGAGATTAAATACATGTATATTTTATTAATAGAACGATTCTAATTTTATTATCTGTATTTTTACCGTCAAGTGGCCACCACAGCTGGCAACAATGTTCCTAAGGTTAGACATAGTTTTAAGCAAATATTATATAAAAAAAAGTATAGTAAAATAACGGAAATTCAAGTAACGATACATTAGAACGAAAACTGCGATTTTGCGCGGTAAGTCGATTATTTTTATATAAAAATAATAAAAAGTAATAATATACATAGTATTGCCATCTGCCAATTTTGAAGCATGATATTGACATTTTAAGATTTTTTTAATGGTGTTGGGTTTCAACAAATTATACTGAAATGTAATTAGTAAAATTTTTAATTTTGAATAAATTTGAAGTAAAGTTGAATTATTGTAAATAAATAGTTTGGCAGAAAAGTTAAAGTCGCTAATCCAATTTTTTCTTTCAGGGTTGCCACACTTTGAATTACGGAAGTTTTTCTATTTATTTTTTAATGATTTACTAACTCTAGATCAAGATTTATAGCTACTGAACCGATGATTTTCTTTGTTTTTTTTTAGTCAGGATAAAATTATAATATTTTGAAACGTAAGGATAGAAAAGCTTCCTATATATTAGAAAAATACTTTAAAAGAGTACATTTAATTTGTTAAAAAAGTACATTTGAGATTTTGAAACGAAATATTAAAAATGAAAAAGAGATTAGGAAGAAAACAGTCTTATGTATAATTGAAAAGATTTATATTGCATAATATAATATCTGTGTCTATTAACAATACTCGGAGCTATGCTGGGTTCGATTCCCGGTGGAAACAATAAACATTGGTTTTTGACAAAACTGCTTTGCTTTTATACTTTTAGATGCAAAAGTCATCTTCTCTATTGTTTATAATTTTAGTAAAGCAATAATAGTTAGTATTTTTGCTGTATAACTACGATAAATGCGATCGGATCCGGGTGTAAAAGCTAGTATAAAACATTATCGTGAAACCACAAAATAATTATAACAAAGACTAATTTTGAAACTTATCTTTTGTCATCAAAGACTTAAAACTTTTTTGCGTCGAAGCGATATTATATCTGTAAATGAAAAGTATCCATGGCTTGGCGTGAAACGATAAAACTTGAAATTTTTGTAATTTTTTTTGTGTTTAGATAAAAATAATTAAGTAACAATGTTTCGTAAAATTATTTTGCACTTTATAACTCGAAAACAGCCGAACTGATGACGATGAATTTTTTATTTGTTGCATTTATGTTTTATCTGGAAAAACTAATTAAATATGTACTTGACTAAGTTTTTTAGCGTGTCTATTATACAAAAGCGAAAAGAACCTATGTAATTCAATGTAAAAAGCATATTATTGTATGCTTTTCTTAATTGGTTTGTTAAGTGCTAACAAATAAAATTATGAATGAGTTCGAATCTCAGGCAGAATCTTGCTCTTGGACATAAAAATATTTGTAAATGAAATAAAATGACTGCATTTCTATAAATATTGTTCACTTATTATGTTCGTATACATAAGGCTGTTTTTCCATAAGAATTTAATTTATAGTTTAGGTAGGTTAAGATAACGAAAGTAAATGTATCTATATTGTATTTATATGTTATTTTCTCTGGTTTAGTGATCGAATGTCATTTTCTCATGTTATTATATCGATTAAAAGTAGAATGTAAGTGGGTTCGAATCCCATTACACAAACAAATGTTAATAATTGCGATTTGTATAATATTTTAATTAGTAACATTCATTAAGATTTAGAAGAACAAAGTTGATTTTTTCGATCGGAATCACAAAGTAAAAATTATATTATAATTGTATAAAGAAATGAATGAAATTTTTAATTATTTGTAGGTTGAAACGATAAGCTATGAATACACAGAGTAATTTTTTTTAGTTATAAGTGTGATCTTAAAGCCAGAGTTAATAATATTTCTTTTGACGTCTTATTTATACTGATTTGAAAGTTATTTCAAAATTTTAAGAATTAGTAAATCATCTCTTTTTTCATAAATGTTCAATCGTATACAAATTATACATATTTTGTTTAACATTCTGGTCGATATTTTTTTGTGTCTGTATGTCGCTTTAAATATACTTAACTCAAAAACTACAGAACGCGGAATATCAAATTATATTTGGTTTCGAAGCTAAGCGCAAGCATGGCTGTATTATATTTCTTGTAATTTAAGAGAACCTGTATTAATAAGATTTTAGAATACATAGCATAAGCTATACATGTTAAAATATTAAATACTAGCTGTGCCCTGCGGTTTTACCCACAGTGCTCCACTCCTGTTGGTCTCCTGTTGGCCTTCCTCGATAAATGGGCTATCTAACACCGAAATAATTTTTCAAATCGGACAAGTGCTTCCTGAGATTAGCGCGTTCAAACAAACAAACTCTTCAGCTTTATTATATTATTAGTATAGGTTTCTAGATCTTGTCAAGAAAGAGATTTATAAAAATCAGTCACCAAAATACGTTTACTTTCGTGCAACTAATGCAATGATTTTATTTCAGGCTCTAATATTTTTAATTTCCACAGCGAATTAATAAAATAGTTCTTCTTTTCAGCTACTAATGTTTATTTATTTTTCAGCTTTTTGTCTGTAATATATCTATAGTTGTGTTTGGTTGATTGTTGGTGGGTGCGCTCTGCGATTTATTTTGATTTACCGCTTTTTTTTGGTTAAAATTCCTTGCCTAATTTTCCTGGATCCATCCTTAAGTAAATAGCACTTTAAACGCACTAATTTCGTTCTAAAGTTCGTGTTAAACTAATACTTAATGGCATTATTCGTAAGAAAATTTCATCAATATTAATAGCTATTTATTTATTTTTTTATAAAATATCCTAACTCAAACGTAAGCATTTATTCGTTTTACTGAACAGTCTTGAAAAGCGCATTAGAATCTTGAAATCATTTTCAAAGTTCCTAAACCTTAATATTTAAATAATAAATGTTTTATTTTATCCGAACCTATAAAGCTATTTATTATGTGTATAAATACTCTATTAACCAATACTTAACGCAAAAACAGCAGCTCGCCTTTGCTTGTATTAGAATATCGCATATAATAATTATAACCTATATAAGTGCTTTACTTTTAACCCAAATATCCACAATCTTACAAAACGCGAAACATTAATTTGAACCAAACCATATCTTTTAATATTGCATTTTAAATCGGCCCTTTTTTACCCTTATATTCCCTTTTATGCTTAAGTGCTTTACCCCTATCCTTTACCTTTTCCATTCAATTTTATCTTAAAATTATCCATATATTCTCAAACAATTAACTATATCACCCGACCAACAATCAACACACAACGCACGAACACACACACAAACCAATACCGCGAACTGACGAACCGTTCTCTTATAGGCGAAAAGCGACTTCATACAACTGCTCAAAGACAAGAACGTGGATCGTCACTCAAGGTGGATAGAAGTCAAAAAGAAGATTGACCTGGACGTGAGGTATAAAGCGGTTGAGGGCAGTACGCTGAGGGAGGACTACTTCAGGGAGTACTGCAAGATGGTCAAGGAGGAGAGGAAGAAGGACAAGGAGAAGGAGAAAGAGAAGGAGAAGGAAAAGGATGGCAAGGAGAAGGGTGAGTTTTAGCTTAAAATGTGTGCAGAATCGACTGAGCGAACTGATTATGATGATTTTTTTTTATAACTTTTTATTTCCCATGAAAATTTTGTCCTGTTTTGATAATTTCATGGCAGTTTAGTTTTTGTTACTGCCTCCTCAGCACAGTAAACGCGTGAGCGTAGTACCGAGGAATCCTGGAATCGATTCCCGGTGGAGACAAAAAAGTCTCGGTCTTGCAAGACACAAAAGACTGATTCACTTGTCCGTAAGATAATCGACCAGTCAAACAGATGAATGCATAATGCCCCTGTCCCATACCCCACTAGGGGACACGAGACTTCACTTATGGAGAAGGTTGCTACGACGTCTTAAAGCAGTATTAATTCTAGCGTGGAGAAATGACGGATATAAGGTAGTTTTGCGACGTCACTTCCCCACATTGGAAATAATACTGCTGTTAACAGAATTATACTGCTTGTAACATAATCTACTATATAAAAATAAGTCGGGTTTTCCTTCCTGACGCTATAACTCCAGAACGCACGAACCGATTTCCACGGTTTTGCATTCGTTGGAAAGGTCTCGGGCTCCGTGAGGTTTATAGCAAAGAAAAGGTGTCACTGGTGGCGAAACGGAGTTCGCCCGGTTTGTTGGTTAAATAAAAAATCTTAGAATAATTTATTTTCACACCCCTTCTTTAGCAGGAAGAAATTGCAGGAAGCCTCCTTGGATAATAAACCGATACTTTTTTCAGTAAAATACGTCTCAATATTTTTAACTATAAATTTATTATACATATTTTTTTTTGTATTAAATCTCAGATCGCGAACGCAGCAGCAGGAAAGACAAAAAGGAGAAGGACAGGGACAAGGATAAGGAAAAGGAGAAGGAGAAAGAGAAAGATAAAGACAAGGAGAAGGAGCCAAAGAAAGATAAGAAGAAAGATAAGAGCGAGGTAAGTGGTGAAAAAATACAAATAGTATTGATTTAAGTATAAAAAATATGTTCTATTTTATTTTTTGCAATTTCAATTCCTTAAATTTTATTTATCCTCCAATATTTTACGAAGTGTGAGTAGATTTTTAATTTAAATTAATTTTTTTTATGAAGATATTCTACGATTAAAATTGTTTGAATTTTTATTTCTTAATAAAATAGGTGTGAAATTTTTATATCGATAGTCTAACTTGTAACCATTTGTGATTAATTTCATTGGTATTTTATCTCTTTCATTCGTACGTACGTTGACATAAGTGTAAACGAGATAAATACTACTACCACTACTACTAATAGTTTTACTTCGACCAAAGAAACGTACAAAATTAATACATTAATAATTTTTAAAATATTGACGATTACATCAACGTAATAGGATTGAGTATACTCAAGTCTGAATGTCATTCTAATTTTCAAAAGCTGTGAATAACATTTTTTTTTTCAAAACATGCATTCGTACAACATCCTTTATTCGTGCATTTTTATTTTGACTACGATAAAAATATGGAATTGTAGTTTTTATATTTTTGTTTTTAAGGTTATTATAAACGCTATTGTGAGTATAGAGCCTATAAATAAATATTATTTTGACTCTAGTGTGCATAGAAAATGTATGAAAGAAACTACTAGTAACTAAATCTATATATATAAAACTCAAAGGTGACTGATATAGTGATCTATCAACGCACAGCCCAAACCACTGGACGTATCGGGCGGAAATTTGGCACGCAGGTAGATGTTAGGACGTAGGCATCCGCTAAGAAAGGATTTCCCGAAATTCTTGCGGGAACAGGGAAAAACGGGGATGCACGGACAAAGTCGTGGGCGGAAGCTAGTTACATATATACATCTTAGCACATACTTTTATAGTGCCATTTTGTTTGAGTCATTCAGAGAAGGGAATATCTAGAAGATTCTATGAGCATTTAGGCCATCGCCACTTTTTTACTAGGATTACATTATAATCAAGGAAGCAATCATCAAAATCGCCCTTTTGACGATGACACATATTAGATTGTTCACAATTTTCTCTTGTTCTTTCTCTAAAATTTATCTGAGGTTAATATTCACTTTACTATATTCTGTGTATTGTCTGTTTATTTAATGAAATTAAATGCAACAGTTGCAAATCAAAATATTCTACATGATTTTTGGCATCTATTAATAACTAGCGGTCCGCCCCGGCTTCGCCCGTGGTACATATTTCGCAATAAAAGGTCTGCCCACCAGAGACTAAAGAGCAGTAACAGCCCTTTTGTGATTTTTCGTTTTATTAGTGATTCTGAAAGCGGGTTTCTTAAGCTTTCTATTGAATTAACTTACTTATTTCTAAGACTATAAGAATGGTTTTTATTTAACAGTTTTCACTTACTGCAAACGAAAAAAATTAACAATTTGGCGTGATTTCCCAACTAAAATACAGTATAAATTATACTGCAGATTAAATTTTAAGGTTTCATAACTAAAATGCAGTAAGCAATATAATTTTACAGTTCTTTAGATAGTTTTATATTTCTGGAAAAAAATTAAAAAAAAAATTAATACGCAGTAAAATTTACCGCCATACAAGCTATTTTTACTGCAAATTAAGAAAATACAATTTATTGTCACGAACTCCCAACTAAAATGCAGTAAAATCAAAGCTTGTCGCATTTTAGTTGTGAATACTTAACATTCTTTTATCATTATAAACTGACTAACACGCAGTAAAATACAGCATTACTGCAGATTAGTTTGGATAGCATAATGACACAGATATGATTATTCCTAGCTAAAGTGCAGTTAATGTTTTAAATACTGCAACTGTGAACTAGCTATTTTTCTTACTGCACTAGTAAATTGAACACTTTTTTCTTAAAAAACTAACTAAAATGCAGTATTTTTTTGACCTTACTGCATGTTAGTTGGGTTTCTTGACAAAATAACTGATCCAAACGCAGTAATAGGGCTTTTTGCTGCATTTTACTAAGTTTAAAATGATATTTTTTACAAAAAAGGCTATGCAGTAATAGGCACCAAAAAGAATAAATGGCCATAATAAATTCAGTTATTAAGATATATTTTTTTTTATTGCTTTAACGTGTGAACCTATGCCTTTACAACCTTTCTGCATTCAAATTTTTTTGCTTATCATTCTGTTGATTTTTTAAAATCAATTCTTAACTTTAAATGCGTTTTACTCGAAATCGTGATTTTGCTGTTACTGCACTTTAGTGTATGGTGGGCAGAGGTAACCTATGTCCTTTCTCGGGTATCAAAATAGCTCCATACCAAAATTCATGCAAATTGGTTCAGTAGTTTAGACGTGATTGAGTAACAGACAGACAGACAGAGTTACTTTCGCATTTATAATATTACTAGCTTTCCGCCCGCGGCTTCGCCCGCGTTTTCAAAGAAAATCCCGTTCCCGTAGGATTTCCGGGATAAAACCTATCCTATGTCCTTTCTCGGGTATCAAAATAGCTCCATACCAAATTTCATGCAAATTGCTTCAGTAGTTTAGACGTGATTGAGTAACAGACAGACAGACAGAGTTACTTTCGCATTTATAATATTACTAGCTTTCCGTCCGCGGCTTCGCCCGCGTTTTCAAAGAAAATCCCGTTCCCGTAGGATTTCCGGGATAAAACCTATCCTATGTCCTTTCTCGGGTATCAAAATAGCTCCATACCAAATTTCATGCAAATTGCTTCAGTAGTTTAGACGTGATTGAGTAACAGACAGACAGA
>CAJQZN010041612.1:21911-47278 GCA_907164685.1 Colias eurytheme
GCCCGCCTACCGGAGCGCGCAGCAGGTGTGTGTGTGTGTGTGTGTGTACTGCGTGTACTAGCACTCATTAGTCTTGTATGTGTGTGTGTGTCAGCACTCATTAGTGTATGTGTATGTGTGTGTGTGTACCAACACTAACTCGTCTTGTATGCGTGTGCGCAGATGGAGCGCGAGTTCCGCGACTACCAGCGCGACAAGGCTTCAGCCGCGAAGGCCGCGCTCCGCCAGCTGCTGCTGGAGACGCGCTCGGTGACGCACCGCACGCTCGCTGCCGTGAGGGAGTCGCCCGCCGCACTCACTGCGGTGCACGACGCGTTGAAGGGGGACGCCAGGTGAGAGGGGGGAAGGGGACGTGGGGGGAGCGAGCCCTTAACAGTGCACAACGCGATGCGGGGGGAGGGAGGGGTGTGCTACCAGAGCAATAATATCAACTAGCTTTCCGCCAGCGGCTTCGCCCGCATTTTGAAAGAAATGAAATGAAATGAAAAAAACGTTTATTCATACACACATTATAAATAGTTACACAATAAAAAGACAAGCACGAAAAGAAAAACCCGCATAGTTCCCGTTCCAGTGGGATTTCCGGAATGAAACCTATCCTATGTGTTAATCCAAGTTAACCTCTATCTAGTGTGCTAAATTTCATTGTAATCGGTTCAGTAGTATTTGCGTGAAAGAGTAACAACATACACATAGATCCTCACAAACTTTCGCATTTATAATATTATTACAGTTGAACCTCGATAACTTAAACCTCGATAACATAAAAACCTCTGTAACTTCACAAAATAATATGTTCCCTTCCCATTAGAGCCCAAAACCTCTTTAACTTAAAATACGCAACCTCTATAACTTAAATAAATAATCTCTGTATTGGCCCTCAATAACTTAAAAAAATGTTTCCACAACCTCTATTACATAAAATTTTTTGTCAATGAGTCATTTTGAAAGAGTGTCAAAACAAGAGGTTTCGGTATTTATTGCTTGCACGTGTTTACTATGTATTGTTAACGTAAACAATACATTACCTATTGTTTGCTTTATCGAAATTCTTCAAAGCTTTGCGGCGGTTAGCTTTATGACAACGACTTACTTGCATCATAAGTTTTTGATCGTTGTCCTGGAAACATCACTTTACTTACTGTGTGATAAAACTGGCTTAAAATTAGTCCAAAAAGAAAACTGACAACCCTCACCTACGCTGATTAAATAAAAGCTATAGAAGAAGTGAAAAATGGATAGACCCTTGATAACTTAAAACCTCTATAACTTAAAATATTTTGTGTTTCCCTTGGACTTTAACTTATCGAGGTTCTACTGTAGTAGGATGTTTTTTCTACACGAAATTTACGATCAAAAACATGGTGATTTTTTTTTTCTAATAACACATTCAATGAACATCTATATCATGTATTGATCAATGCACACGTCTAACCACAAACACTTGTAAAAGATGACAGAAATAAAAAAAACCTTCGGATTTGATATTTTATTCTTATTTCCTACAGTTTCGCGGCATGTTTTTTTTCTATATCAAAAATTTTCAATAAACTTGTTGTATTTATTGTTTTATTCTCATTTCCCATACAGATACACAGCGCTAGAGCACGTACCTGAAGAAAGGGAACAGATAATAATGTCATATCTCGAAGAATTGGACAAGAAGGGCCCCCCACCGCCCCCCACAGCCACAGAGCCCTCGAGACGGGCTAAACCTTGACGCGGTAATAAATTTTTATTTTTATTTTATTTTTTATTTTAAACATATTAATTTTAACTTCTATTCAAACTCAAACATTTGTTTTTTCAACTAGCTTCCGCCCGCGGCTTCGCCCGCGTGGTGTTTTGATAAAACCGCGTGGTGTCTCGTTTCTGCCGTTTATACAATGATTTATCCAAAAAATTTCCCGATTTTGATATATTTGATCATCGAATAAACATATTTAAAGAACATGTTTGTCAAATTGTGAAATGATGTCCTAGTTGTCTAATTTTGTAATTTTGTTATTATTGTATAAGAAAGCATTATTTTAATTATTTTAATTGTCTTTCTTTTATATCTAATATTTAATTATTGAATTTTTAATTATGATTTTATTGTAACACGCTTTAAATAACTGTAAGCTGTATCTCATTATAGTAGTAATTGTACACATTTTGTTGGGTTGCGATCTGCTCCTGAAATTGATATGTCGCCTATGGGTCCGGCAAGATCGTGACCTGTTGTGTGTATTTAATTTAAATAAATAAATAAAAGGTAGCCTATGTTCTTTCTCAGGGTCTAAAGATTGTCTGTGCCAAATTTCACCAAAATCGGTTGAGAGGTTTAAGCGGGAAAACGTAACAAACAGACAGACAGAGTTACTTTCGCATTTATAATATTAGTAGGGGCTAGATTTCTTCGAGAAGCACTTTTAAAACGTCTAAGATATTTTTTAACATTTACCACTGTTTCGGTACATAAAGAAAATAACACGCACTAAAAATAAAAAGATTTTTAATACTAATTGGTTTTAAATGAACTATTTAGTTTGAAGCTAATATTGTTTTTCTTTATTTTCAGTCGCCATTTGACGGAGATGTCGTGGAGAGAAATTTTGCTGTGAATAGATGTCGCTAGTGATAATTTTATTAAATAAATGACGTGAATTTATGTTTGTTTTATTTTTTTACTTTTAAAATCTAGACGATGTGTTGAAAATTGGTGATGTTAGAATTTAAATCGAATGTCTTAACATACATTTTTACATGTACATATAATATGCATTTTAAACAAAAAAATGTTTTCTTCTTTTTCTATTTTGCAAAAAAAATCCTGGCCTTAATGGCCAGGATTTTAGAAAAGAGGTGGTAAAAAATACTGTGGTAAATAAGATCGAATTTCTTAGTTGATGTTAGAAAACACTGGATTTTTACCAAGTAACTACAGTTTATAATTTTTTGGATGTAACTAATAATAAGATTTCTCGAATATAATCCATGTAATAAATATAAATTGCTAAACTTAATTTTTCTTTATCATATTTTTTGAATTACGAGGATCGTTCTTAAAGAGAGAAAACTTAGTGCCATATCACACTAGCGGATTGCGAGCGGTTTCAAAGCGGAGCGGGTGCGCAACGAATACGTTGCGGGCGCGCAACGAACACGCCGCGGTTGCGCAGCGAATTCGTTGCGGACGCGTCATTTTGTATACTCTCGCACAAAAGCCAGCCCTTCCGCCTTGCCTAACTTCCATTCAATATTTCCATCGTTTCTGTAGCACTCAATTTTTTAACCGTACTGTGGAAATGCACTTACTTAACAGTTAACTAAAGATGTAATAACAACTGGAGTTGTTAAAAAAAGGTGCTATAAAATTGAATTACTAGGACTTTTAGAATGTACCATACATTCCAAAAGTATGTAACGACTGACCAGTATAATCTCTCCCATAGCAACGTATGTTATAAAGAGATTTTGTGAACCTAATTATGAGCAAAGTGATAGTGAGTTGCTGGTTGCTTGATAAAATTTTCTATTCACTGCTATTTATCTAATAATAAGATAGCCCTGTTTTAGTTAAGGAGCTTTAACATTTATTTCACTAATGAACTTTCTTAATGAGCAATTAAGTTATCTGATTGCATTTCGACCAAGATTTAATAGATAAAACAATACCCTAAACATTAACATGTTATGAAACTCGTAAAAAATAATGATCTCATAATTATTATACTATCACAAGTTATAAGTAACAACCAGCACGGATTCCATTTTGTTAATGAGTGTACATGACTGCGACGTAAACGTTGCGCATCTGCCACGCGTCCGCAACGAATTCGCTGCGCAACCGCAACGTATTCGTTGCGCACCCGCTCCGCTTTGAAACCGCTCGCAATCCGCTAGTGTGATATGTCACTTAAATGTACGACGGACGAGGGAGACCGCTAGTATATTAAAATGAGTCTGAAATATTAGTGGCTCGCACAGTATGAGAAATAAAAACACAATATTACGAAAATAAACTTTATTAAGTCGAACAACAAGTAGGATATTCTATGGACATCTGATAGAATTCGTAATAATATTAGTACTAACTAGATAAAAATATTGGTATTTATTTATATTTACTTATAATTTGTAAAAAATATAGCGAAATTTCTTCTAGTGCACGTATTTCACTGTGACACTAAAATAATTTTGAATAATATAAATTTTAACGTATAGAAAAAAAGTTCTATTGAATTACTTATTTCCCTTATTCCAAGCTTCTTTAGATACTTTTACATAGTCACGAGTTCCATCAGAGACAATACAAACTATTCATTAAACACTAATTTAAAAGCTAAAAGTCGAAATCTTCTGCAGACATCCTAATACGCCTAGTTGGTAGTTCCCATACTCGTACTCTGCCTTCAGTGTCGCCAGCTGCGATTCGGCACAACCTGAGGAAATATTTCATTTGTAGTAAGAAAAAAAATATATCAAAAACATCTCCAATGATTACAAACAGCAGAAAAGAGACAAAATAATAATTATATAGTTTAGAATATTCTAAATCTAACCCCACACATATTTCTCTTACAATCACACAATATGAAATTTTTTCGCGTACGCGTCTTTCGCCATGCTGGAGCGACGCCTTGTCCTCTCGGCCACAGGCCTCAACAATCAACTCTATCTCTTTTATCTCTATCTCTTTTGCATTTACATCAAACAAACAGAGCAAGAGCATTCTTTCATGATCTTTTAGTGAAAACGAAAACATCTTTTCGAACGTACTAAGAACAATGAAAGAATGCTCTACGCCTGTTTACACTAAAATAATTTGACGTAGTGGGGTTAGAATGAACATTAGTTTGATGTAAATGCACTGTTACACGTCTTCAAATAAAATATCAACGAACCCAGCCTGATTAACAGCGATGCAAGTGACACACGCTTCTCCATTGAAGCCCTCGACTTGCACAGCTTTACCGGCAGACACGTTGTATAGTTTGAGCAGATCTCTCTCGTTTTGCGCTAGCCCGAGCAATACGCAAGGCACGGAGGGTAGCCAACTCATGCAAGATATGGGAAAATCTAGGCAGAGGACCTAAAAATATTATTATTAAGTGATGAAATCAAATCAAAATGATTGTGCACAGACACAGATATAAGTACAAATAACTACATATACACATCTTTTTTCAAGAAGAGCGCAAAAGGCTGTGATATTTATTAGATACTATAAAAAATAAAATACATAATATATTAGTATTATGCTTCCGTCTGTCGTAAGGTCTACACTATATGAGAAGATTTCGAGTAATCGAATATTTCGATAATGATTCTAAAATCTTAAGATATTGAGTAATGGTTTCAAATTGAAAGTAAATTATTTGAAATAGTGGATTTGTTTTAAATAATCGTGCAGCGTTTCTTCGCATTGAGCGAAAATCTGTTAAATTTGAATCATTAAAACATTTAAAAATTCCGATAGATGGCGCTGTTTAAAAATTTTGGCATAGCAACTGTAAATTTTCGTAGATCACGCGAACGAAGCCGCCCGCGGAAAGCTAGTAAATAAATCAAACCAACCTTCAAAGCGCTACTCTGTTTAACGTCATAGACACGCAGCTCCGAATCCATAGACACGGACACGAATATATTCGGCTTTTGCACACTAAACGCTATATCAAGCACACAAGTATTGTGACCATCTAACACATCAAAAACGGGATCAACATTGTCATTCTGAGCTTTAATCTTGCATAGATATAACGCCCCACTCCTTGAACCAACTATGAATATATCCTCTGGTAGCTTATCAGAGCTCGGGCGCAGTGGAGACGGCTTTATGAAGTCGAAGCATGTAATGTCTGGTGTAACTTTACGAGACGCGTTGATGTTATAACAGATGATGTTCTCGAACACTTTAAGGTTCGCATTCACTTGCCACGCGTTGAGAGTGCCATCGCTGCCCGATGAGAACAGCACCTTATAAGAAATTTTGCATTAGTAAATTATTTAATAGACGATGGATTTGGTAATGCTTACAAATTTTCTCATCTGTTTACTTCCTCAATAAAACGGCAATCTTCAATTACAATTTGCCGCCATAGCTTAAAAAACTGCGCCTTGATGAATTAAGAGTATCTTACTCGCAGTAATTAATTTTAGCCGTTGACCTAGTTCGATTTTCTTTACCTGAACCACTCATTATTTATTATTTATTTATTTATTGGTAAAGTTTTACCTGGTCAGCAGCGCCTCGTCGCTTGCCCTTACTATGGATCTGCATCACCAAGTATATGTTAGCCAATGGAGCATCAGCCCACAGCAAGGCGGACACACGTCGCGAACCGTGACATCCAGAAGGAGAGGCCAATTGTGTGCCTTCTTCCAAACTGCCATTCATCAAATTACATAACACTACTTCCCCAGATGTGGTTCCATACGCCAATAGTGCAGCCACAGAAGAGTGGTACTTCAACGCAGTGACGCAGTTCTTCTCAGAAATATCCAAGGCATGGACGAACTTGTCACCGCCTGCGCGTTTCAAAGTGTACACCTTGATCAGGCCTGAATTCTGGCACCAGGCCTCATGATGCAATTGTCCGATGGACACGGCTAACGAATTCCCCGCGCTGCTCCACGTTAAGCTGAGAATGGAAGACTGGTGGTCTCCAGAACCTATGCCGTCCTGGATTTTCAGCTCTTGGAACAGCTTCGCGTTCAGAACCTCCTCCTCATCGGAATCTGAGGAATTGTACACATTTTCTTTGTCGTTTTGGTCCAGTTGGTCCATCATAGCAGGGACGACCTTACGCAGGAACTCATTCAGACCGGGTGGCGGGTATTCCTTGAGAACGTCGTTTGTAAAATCGTCTGGTGACGCGGAACAGCCAATGTCGTTTGAAGAATTCGTCTGGCAACCGACGCCAGACTCGCTGAAATTAGTCTGTGTACTGTTGCTCATTTCAGAGCGCTTTTTCGTAGCTACACTATCGAATCCTACCACTTCGCTGTCGTAGCCGCTGAGACCGGACATTTCTGCAAATATTTTTGTACAGCCGACGCTATTTTGTTTGCGACTTTATGTTGACGCGTTGCTATGGTGACGGGAGTGTTGCAAACGTAAATTTAAATCACCCCTTATTAACTCTATAATAATTTAAATAATTCCCTGTTTATTTTTTATACCATTAGGTATAATCTGAAAATACAATTATAAGGGGTCTGGAGAGTTTTATTTTATTTATTGTGATTAAATAGTGCTAAGTAAAAATCTTAGTTTAAAAAGTTTGTACAGGTAATTCTAGTTACGATTCTTCGATTATATATGTTTTGACTATTTTTATAAACAACAACATACAATTTAATATAATATAGCTGAATAGTTTGTTTACCCCACGTTTGCCCTAATCTCAGGAAGAACTGTTGGGAATTGAAAATTATTTTTGTTTATTGACTCGCTTTGACTTTTGTTTGTATGTGTTAAATTATCGAGGAATTCTATATAGGAGCACATTATTAATTAAAATCAATCAAATCAATCAAGAATAATATGAATAGCGTTACCATGCCGGGGACGTTTAGATTTTGAACTGGAATATAGAAATTGAAATAAAACAATAGAAAAATCCAACATTTCATATATTTCTTATACATAATAAAAATTGTAAACAAACTAATATATGAACATTAATCGCGTTTTACAAACTTTGTGATATTAATAAATTAAATAGGTGTCTTATTTTAATATGGCATATAATATTAGTATTTTCTATATAATATAGTGTTAGGCATTGCATATTCTATAGAATTAGGGCTGATTTTTCAATCGTTGGTTAAAACTTATTCGTTGAATAACGTATTAAACTACCATTTCAAAAATGTATTCTTCTTGCCCGTATTTGACAGTTTACAGGTGACATTTTAATATTATCGCGTAATACTTTATTGGACGGGTAAGTTTTAACCAAGGATTGAAAAATCGAGACTTAATTTTAAGATTTAATAGATATTTTTAAATGTGCGAATCTTTATTATATAGCAAAAAATTCTTATTCTTATTTTTAGCACAGCAGTTAATTTTCAAAATAAAAATAATAATAAATGTGAAAAGTAAATATGTATGTAAAACTTTTAAAGAGAAAAAAAATCAACTGCTTAAGGCATATTTTTACTTTTTAATACAAATACTTTTTTTATAATTTTTATTATAATACAATATCTATACAATAGTTGCCAACAATTAATTCCAATATATAATTTTAGTTTTCTTTATAAATAATCTAAGGCATAATTTAGAATCGTTTTTTTAATCTATGAACATACTTTTTTTACATCTCAAGTTTGACTTAAAAAAAATTATTCAATTTCGAACAATATGAATCCAGCAAAATACATATTATACATTTTACAATGTACGATACGATACGATATATTGTAACATATATTTATAAAAATTCTAATTATATAAAATCCACCCTTTAATAAGTAATAGTTTTCAGAATAATGTGTTATAATAATTTTCATAGCAGGAAAATGCGAATGTAGTGAAATACTAGGCGTTTTAGGTTAAGCAAATAAGGATGATATTTATGCCTTTATTTTAATTTTTAGCAAAAAAGCAAATATTTGAGATATATTTTAAAAACACGAAAAAATCTGATAATATACCACCATTATACCACCATAAACATATTAATATCTAGGGCTAAATAAATACAATAATGTATTTTATATCATAAAACATTTTCGTTTGTGTTCTTACTACAAGTGAACAAACACACATTTCTACATTTGCATACTGTATCTATTAATAGTTGTACTTTTATCATACTTTAATAGAATATATTATATTGATAAATTAACATAATTGTATTTCATTTTAATTTAACCCTTTTATAGAATGGAAAAGAAAATAACAATTCTCATACAGCTTTATATGTATAATGGGGCGGCCTTATCACTTCAGAGTGATCTCTACCAGGCGAGCCCTTAAGCAAAGGATAAGTGTTAGCTGTATAAGGGAGGCATTAAAATCTTATTTGTATAATTAAATAAAATATTTTATAAACATACTTATTACTTAATAATTAATATATAATGTTTAGTATCTTATATTAAATAAATATTTAAGCACTTTATAGCCTTTTCTCTTATATCGATTAAATACAGAATCACACAAGTGCTTAGTTGCTCCAATCACTAAAATATGAAATTTTCTTAAGCAATTTATATTATTTTATACTGAGGCGATATAAGATAAGATTTATAGTAGTTTTTTTTATCATTTTACTGCATTTCTCCAAAAGGATGTTTTATATGTATTTACAATTATTTGAAACATTATTATTATCGTATGGTGTAAATGTCTTTTTATTTAAACATTAAATGCTATATTAGAAATTTTATTCGTAAAAAGAATCATTAAAATTGCAGAGCGAAGCTGGCAATTATTTTAATTATTATCGCGGATGTATTTAGCCTCTCGAAAAATGAAAATACTATGTCAAAAAAAAATATATAGTTAAAACCAACTAAAAATAAAAAAATATTAAAATTTATATTCTTACAAAGATTCTATACTTTGTAATCGAACCACATCATATCTTATAAGAAAAAGGTTTCCATAGCATATTAAAAACTATTCTATCATCAGATATTATGTCATATATCTCATCTTATTCATAGCCTCAGTATTTTTATTTTATCTATATAAGTTATATCGACATAAGGAGTTGTTAATTATTATTTTTGTATTTAATTGTCAGCCAATCACATTCGTTGGCACGAAAATACTTCTGTGCTATTGGCTGATTGAAAATTAGCGTCATAATTTCGATTAGCTATTGGTTAATTATATCGATATAACTTATTTTGTGGGTAAATTAAATTAATCCATCCAATCGTCCCCGCCGAAATCTTCAGAGAATGACGATATTTGAGGTGCCTGGAAAAAATAATATTATTTTTAATAATTATTTTTTTACACTTTAAACATTTAGGGAAGAGAAATGTTTGTAATTTCAGAAAATGTGTTCTCTAAATCTCTATGTGATTATATGTAATCACATAGAGAGAACACATTTTCTGAAATTGAATTGAAAGTGACCGCCTCCTCGGTACAGTGGTTGACGCGTGAGCGTAACACCGAGGGGTCCTGGGTTCGATTCCCGGTGGAGACGAAGAAAAAAAAATGTCTCGGTCTGGTAGGACACAGAAGGCTGATCACCTACTTGTCCCTAAAGAAAATCGATCAGTGAAACAGATGTATAATGCATCTGCCCCTTACCCCACTAGGGGACATGGGACTTCTCACTATATGATTACATACTAAACTCGGACACGCCCGTGGTTTCACGCGCGCGCGTGAATGAGTTTTTCCTGTTAATCCTAATGTTTCTGTGGGAATATCGGTATAAAAATAGCCTAAGGTACTCCTTAAACCAACAGCTATCATTGAAAGTCTAGTCAAAGTCGGTTCAGGTGTTCCTGAGATTAGCCGAGCAAAAAGACAGATAGACAATAATTGAAAAAATATATTGTTTTTGTATAATAAATACCGTGTATAATGTATATATTCATATCCATTTAGTAATGAGTGTTTAATGTAATATTACAGACACTCCATTTTTATTATTGGTATATCAATATCTAACACTTGTATGAATTGCAAACATAAAAAGTGCAGTGCAGGAATACATTTTAAATAATGGTTGCTGCATTGCTGACGGGAGTCCTTTTTGCCATCATTGCTATCTTTTTTTTCTGTTTTGTGTGTTATATTATTAAGATTTATATTTTTTTACGTGGCCACGTAAAAAAACGTGGTGGCAAATAAAACGCTTTCTATTTCTATTTCTAGAAATGGCACTCACCTCCTCAGAAGGGCTATCACTGCTGAATCCTCCGCCAAGCGCGTAACCCGCGAGACCCCCCGCAGCGAGGGCTCCAACCCCTAACCCCACAGCGGCCCCTGTGCCCAACCCCCTGCGCTGCTGCGGCGCGTATGATTGGTCGTAACCCTGTGTACATAGATAATTAAATAATTATAATCTAGATATAACATAATGTAACCCCTGAGACCCCCCTCGGGCTCGAACCCCCAAGCCTACAGCGGCTCCTGAGCCCAACCCCCTGCGCTGTTGCGTAATGCTATGAATACACTATAGGTAAATAAATTTACTACTTGACCGAATCTTAAATATTATTTGTAAATTTTCGGGAAATATTTATTTTATTATTTTGAATATTACAAAAAATATGCAAAGGTATCGCTGTTTTTTTGAGCTGTATTGCAACCAATTTTGACGAATTATGATAATAATCGAATGAATTGATGAACTTTGATGACCACGTGCCAAACGCTGCTCAAGTGCGTTTGGTAGATGTCGTTTAACGTCAAACTTTTTTGCTGTTTAAAATGCCGGTTTCCTTACAGTATGAATATTTAACTTAAATTAAAATGGATAAAAAAGGAATACTTACAGCACCAGCTGGCACCCCACTGACCTGGTAGCCTGGAGTAATAAAATCACAGATTAAAAACTACCCGTATAAATACTCCTAAAACTAGAACTGTCTCAAAATACGGTTGAAAATCTCGAGCTATGGTCAAAAAATTACACGCTAAAGACCCTTGTAGTTGTATAGAAAGGTAAATTCACACGGAAATTATAATTTAGTTACTATGTACTATAGCTTATTGTTAATTACTATGACTTACTACTGAGTTACTACTACCAAAGTATAAAGAGAGAAGTAGGCCAACTCCCGGCGTTTGGGAGCGCACGGTACCTAAACTTGCAAGGCGCAGGGTTGTCGCTTATCACATTGATATTTTAAATACTTGTATTGCAGTGACGCAGCCTTCACGAACGGTCCATGAGATGTAACCACAGTAATCGAGCGGAGTTCGAAGTTAACATACTTCTCTATTTATACTATGCTACTACTAAACAGTTTTTATTTAATTTTCCAGTGGCTTTTAGCGCTATATTCAACCACATTTTATTTGAATTTTTCATAGAGGTATATTTCTTATGTTTCTCTTCACAAAATATGAAGTGATTGTAACAAAATAAGTGACAATTTTAGATTAATCAGGAGCCATAAGGAAATAAAGTATTCTAAATCTTGCAAGTAGGTCTTTTTTTATGTAATAACTAAGTAAATAAAGACAATAATTATAGTGAGGCAGAATTTCAACCAAGTTAAAGCGTAGGATATTTTTACATTACTCTTATTACTTCTACTCATTTATTATAGAATATTTTTTTGTAAAATAAAACAACATTGTTATCATAGTTTTTTTATTTAACCATAAAAATATATAAGTTCACAATCAAAGCACAACAACACATAACGTGTGACCTAAGCAGAAATAACAAATCTAGACAATATTTATATAAAAATCATATAAGCCCTTTTTTACTTCTAAATATAAGAAAAATAGTGCTGTCTCGCTCTCTCTTATGCAAAACTGTATACTGCGATTGTCCGTCTCTTTCTTATTTATGTAGAATCAATGTTTTTTTTTGTGTTATAGTATTTAATATCGACCAATAGGAACACTGCTGGAAACGAAACTACCAATAGGAACGAAGTATCAAGTATGTTTTGGCGAGCAAAAAAGTACAAATGACAGATTAATAGAATTATTTTTAAATTTTCTGCAATTAGATCTATACACAGGGCAAATTTTTTAAATAGTTAACAAAAATATATGAACTACAGTGATGTTTAGGAAAAATACAAAGAAAAAAGATATTTTTTGTGTAACATATTATACGATATATTATTCACAATTAAAATAGAATAAATATATATTTATAATTAAGTTTTTTTTATTGTTACAAATGCAAATGCGTGGACTTCAATTAAGTATAATTATAATAGTGCTGCCAATGAATAAATTGGAAAATTAAATCTTAAAACAAATTTTTTGGTCAAATTTTATAATATTAAAATAATTTTCACTGATCGTCACCCGAATAGCAATTTCAAAAAGCCTTCTTGGTAATTATTAAAAAAAAATCAAAAATTATACAAAAAAAATTGCATCGAAAAGTGCTCATAAATACGAAAAATATGCTTAAAATTAACTCTTTGATAACCACCAACATTACAAGGCACCTGAAAAAGAAAGAAAACACTAATTTATTTATTTTATAGACAGCGCCGATTTTTCAATCCTTGTTTAAAATTTATCCGTCCATTAAAGATTACACGAACATTTTAAAATGTCGCCTGTAAACTGTCAAATACGGACAATTAGAATATATTTTTGAAATGGTAGTCTAATACGTTATTCGATGAATAAGTTTTAACTAAGGATTGAAAAATCAAATCTTAAAAATATTTCTAAATATTGACGACATCTACAAACTATAGTCGAGCCAATTTAATAGGCAACATTTGACGTCTATCAATTTTATCTTCGAAGAGAGGTAACCTGCTTAAAAACATCGATTAAAGTGAATTAATCGATACGGATTTGAAACATTTGTAAATCGAATTTATTAATTTATGATGATTTTTGTTCACAAGTAATCAATGCATTTGATTCTAGATGTCAGATCTCGATTTTTAGAGTAACATCTCTGGTATTTAAAAAGAAAAAAGGTTTATTGACACAAAATTGTAGCGACGTCAGTTCTTCAATTCAGAAATTGTTTATTATGTTTAGAATGGTTCATCAGTAAAATGAAATCTTAAAATTACTTGTATCGGTCATTATTATTATAAACTAGCTGTCCGCCCCGGCTTCGCCCGTGGTACATGTTTACGTTTTCTCTACACAAAAACCATCCTCGTACTTCAAGGAATATAATAAAAAAAGAATTATCGAAATCGGTTCAGCCGTTCTCGAGTTATGCGCTTACCAACACATTTTGCGATTCATTTTTATATATAAGATATGTAATCGTTATTGAAAAAAGTTAAGCAAATGTGCAGATCTAACAGAAAGAAATATCATGTTATTCTATGTTGTCGTTACTAAGTTACGTTGTTGAATTTTGTTGAACTGTCAAATGTTGCCTATTAAAATGGCTCTACAGGAAAACTAAGAACATGGGCTACTTTTAAGACTATTATAATCTACCTCTGTACCAAATTTCATATCGATACAGCTGTTTTTCGTGTAGACTAACAAACATACTTGCAAACTTTCGCTAATCTATCCTTCTGTCTGAATGTTAGTTACTCTTTTACATAACTAATTTTGATGAAATTTTAATAAAAAAACAAGTTAACAGGAACAAAAATAATTTTGACTCTATCATACCAAGAGATAGTTCTCTCTTCAAACATGGTAACTTAAGTTTAGTCTGAAGTTGCCGGGAGCCGCTGCTTATTGCAAAAAATACGTTATTCCTACATATTTATTTGATAAACTTTACTTTTGCCTCTTAGATTTACATAAAGCACGATTTAATACATTATTTATGTAAAGTTTATTAAAGTTTTTACGTGAGCTGATTTCACTCGCGTCCACTTCACACCTTCACACCAAAATCACCTTCATCCGTCTTATTACGTTTTATAATGTTACACACATTATAAAACGTAATTGTGTGTGTAATTGTAAACGTGTTTAAGCGTTATGACTTAAGCCACAGATAAGGACAAGTTTAAACCTCTATCTTCACTAAAGTTAAACCATCACTTTATAGTGTGGTTTTAGGGTGCATTTCCACCAATAATGTGCGAGGATGTGTAGCGAGGAATGTGTTTGTAAATAACCAATAGTATCACTTCATACGCTAAACGCTTCGATCTTCAAACTAAATGACGCGATATGATTGCTTATTTACAAACACATACACTACATATTCCTCGCACATTATTGGTGGAAAAGTACTCTAAACCCAGACTATAAAGTGATGGTTTAACTTTAGTGAAGAGAGAGGTTTAAACTTGTCCTTATCTGTGGCTTAACGCTAAATATATATCAATACTAATATTATAAAGAGGAAATGTTTGTATGTATGTATGTATGGTTTTCACGTATAAACTACTGGGCCGATTTTGATGAAATTTGGCACAGATAATCTTTAGACTCTGAGAAAGAACATAGGCTACCTTTTATTGCGAGATATGTACTACGGGCGAAGCCGGGGCGGACCGCTAGTTTGTAATACGACGGATGAAGGACATTGACCTTCCTATTTATTAAATCCAAACTATAAATATGTCTTTAGTGAAGAACAAAGTGAAAGCTCCCTTAGACAAGGTCTATTTAAGTTTTTGTGATAAGACGGTAAGTGTCAACTTATTAAAGACTAGCTTTCCGCCCGCGGCTTCGCCCGTGTTTTCCAAGAAAAACCCGCATAGTTCCCGTTCCCGTGGGATTTTCGGAATAAATCCTATCCTATGTGTTAATCCAAGTTACCCTCTATATGTGTGCTAAATTTCATTGTAATCGGTTCAGTAGTAGTTGCGCGAAAGAGTAACAAACACACACACATCCTCACAAACTTTCGCATTTATAATATTAGAAGGATTATATTTAATTTTCAAAGCTAAATACCTGTATCAACCGCTACTCTATAGATGTCGCTAGTAGAAGCCTGCAAAAGAAAAAAAAGCTAATAAAAAAAGCGTTGAGCGCGTACATTAAAAAAAAACATGCAGACCACGTCACGAGAAGCGAAAAAAAAAACTTGTTAATAAAGTTAGTACAGATAAAACTATATCCGCTACGTAATAAAATAATATAATACGTAAATAAATATGTAACTAAAAAGACCATAATATAAAAAATTAAGCCACCACCGAACCGAAATAAATATGTCAAATTTTAAATTCATTGACAACTTACCTTTTAACTTATAAGCACTCACGATTATTTCATACAAAAATAGTTATTTTTTATTAAATCATACAAAAATATTGTTTAAATAAATATACATTTCATATTTTTAACACGATGGCCTTATTAAAAAAATAGATATTTTTTTTAATCTATTTTGTTCTAACGAAAATGCTAAACTTAACATGTACTACCAAAATTTGAAATTCATAGATTAAAATTTACTATACATTCGCTGAATTTCTAAATCCACCAAATACAGCTGGAAATATGAAACTTAAAAAATGTGACTACCCATTAAAAGCACTGTAACCAAATCGATTCATCCGTTTCGAAGTTACGACGACACACGTTAAATTTGATATTAAAAAATACGTAAAATTTCTAGTTCGTAAAAAGTCAAAAGTATTTAAAAATGGTCGAGCATTGTATTTGATTTTAGCGCCATCTATTATCCACAAGATTATTATTAATAAAGAAATAGTCCATTTAAAGTAATTAACTTTTTCATTATTGTTCTTTTAAACATTTGAAACGCGATAAGGGGAGGGTCCCTAACATAATTTCTGGCACTAAGAGATTGGTTAGACCGCTACGGTACTAGACGCTAACACAGCCGTAATAAAGTTGAATATCGCGTGCGATCTTTGATCGCGTTCGAGCTCGAAAAAAATCTCGTAAGTCTCAATTCTTATTTCGTTTATAACTAAAGTAATAATTGATCTAGAGAAAAAATATCTTGGGATTGGATAGTAAACTATATTTTCTTACTGTTAACATTTATTTTGGACATAAAGTCCAAGTAAATCTTTAAAAAAATGTAATTATCTTAAAAAAGGCATTATTTTTGAATAAAAAATGAATCGAGCGAAAATGTTACAATAACGTAACTGTCTTGTACATGGAAAGAAAAGGACCTTATAAATCATATACTAATGTTCCATTTTGATTGTATGTGTGACTGTTTCAGAATATTAATGCAAATTCACATTAAATTTATGGAGCCTCCTCTTAATATCATGAGGGAGTTAAATGTATAAAAAATTTAATCAGTATAGTTATTCTAGTACTAAAGTTATTACTATTGATTGGTAAAAAAATTCTATAGCACATATCCGTGTCATATATACATTAAAAACTGCTGGAGCGATTTTAATGATCCTTGTTGGATCGAACCCGTCAATTAGTAATCAATTAAATAAAGATAAATATACACAACATGCAATTTTATTGTTACAAACAATGCTAGTTAGTATGTATAAAAAAAATATTATATTTGATGAATAATATCAGAAAATTATTACACATTTACAGTTATAACAATATTATATATAAATTATAACAATATAACAAAAATATACAATAAAAAAAATCAATGAAATTCTGCCTCACTTCAAAGTTTTAAATTAAACTCTCTCTAATTCTATAAAATTAAACAAAAATAAAAGTGGGAATTTTTTAAATAAAAAAAAATCTATTCCCTACAGTCTACACTACTAATAATTATAATAAAGCTTAAAATTTTGTTTGTGTGTTTGGTTGATATGCTATTCTCAGGAACTATGAGATCGAATTAAAATATATTTTTTTATTGGTTAGGTCCATTTATTGAGGAAGGCTATAAGGCTATATAGTATGACGCTGCTAATATAATATGTACTTTGATTCTTAAAAAACTATAACTTAAAAATAATATTTTATGAAGGGTTAGTAATGTTAGTCAACTACCCCATGCTAACTAATGTCAATCGATTTTACTAACACTACTTGCTTATTATACATCTACTAATTATTGTTATAAAATAAATTGTCGCCAACTAAACAAAGATACTTTAATATTATAAGTGAAGTCCCATGTCCCCAAGTGGGGTAAGGGGCAGATGCATTATGCATACATCTGTTTCACTGATCCATTTCCTTTAGGGACAAGGTATGTGATCAGCCTTTTGTGTCCTGCCAGACCGAGACATTTATTTTCTTCGTCTCCACCGAGAATCGAACCCAGGACCCCTCGGTTCTACGCTCACGCGTCAACCACTGTACCAAGGAGGTGGTCACTTTTTTTTAATTTTGTGAATAATCTATTTATTTTTAACACACATTTCTTAGCTTTATCTGTAATCTGTATGTTTGTATGTAAACGACTCCTTTAGACTCGATTTGACTCAGTTTCAACAGACAGATTTAATTCAAACTTTTTTCACTTATCAAGGAGCGGTGAAAATACAATAATTTCATGGGTTTGCTTTTTTATTATATTTTAATGTTATCAAATATTTAAATTAAATTTAACCCTTTAAAATATTAATTAAATACTATAATAGATTTAGTTGGCGACAAAATTAAAGCATGCATACCAATATACAAAAATAACGTCTATTTTACATATTTACAAATCCACAATTTAAACTACATATTTAGCTTACGGCTAAGTAATTTAATTTTTTTTTTAATATCTTAGTTCTAAAGCCGAATACACATTATGTCGTGACGATAAAAAAATTTGGTAATTTTATTACTTCCTTGAAATTATCAGAGTATTTCTGTTGCCGCTAAAACAAGGAATCCATACTAATATTATAAATGCGAAAGTAACTCTGTCTGTCTGTCTGTTACTCAATGACGCCTAAACTACTGAAACAGTTTTCATGAAATTTGGTATGGAGATATTTTGATACCCGAGAAAGGACATAGGCTACTTTTTATTCCGGGAAAATGACGCAATCCCGGAAATCCCACGGGAACGGGAACCGCGGGCGGAAACCTAGTACTAAATAAACGAAGTAAGCAATCGCCTTTCGGTCATAAAATGGGTGACCAATTTTTTTCTGATCCTGTTAGCTTATACAGAACCCTTTGTGTCGAGAGTCGACTTGCACTACCCTGATTTTTGAAGTGAAACTTAATTACGCTGGTTGAGTTTCAAGGTCTCGTCATGGCAATACCGTCACGTCATCGAGTAAGGCGATAATTTTGGTATCTTTAAATTTTGCCCAAGACATTTCACTTCTGACACGTCACACGTGTGCTCGGTACACACGCTCTTTTTTTAATTTAATTTCAAAATTATTGGCTATTTTTTTGAAAAATATCGTCACGACACAATGTATACGGTGTCTAAGTTATTTAATTATGTAACTTTTTCTATTGAAGTGAAAACTTTCAACCATTTATGAATGTCGTCTATACGTGCATGCATGCATGTCATGCAAGCATATCATGCTTACGAGTATACATGCATGATATAAAATCGAATTAGAATTAAAACTAATGATTTAAATTTTATGTACTATGATGCATGTCATGTTACGAACATATTTTACTTACTACACGTCTGCCGAACAACGTGACAAACAACGAACACATAGGGACAGCACTATACGAATAAAAGAGATGTACTTATTTCCTTCTCGCTTCTCTGTATAGCGCCGTCCCTTATGTTCGTTGTTTGTCACGTTGTTCGGCAGACGTGTGGATTAGACTTAATATTTTTTACCGACTTCAAAAAAAGGAGGAGGTTATCAATTCGGCCGGTATATTTTGTTTTTAAAATATGTACAGACAATTTTTTTTTTCTTTATTCATATCGTTTCATAACTTTCATATTTAAAGTAGTTACCTACCCGTATTTACAAAAAAATTAAAAAAAATCTTTTTTTTTAATATTAATGGGCAAAAATTTTCACAACAACATTTTTTAATACTATGTATATATTATTTTTGTTGACTTACCCTGCGGAGCCCCGTAGCCGGGGGCTCCATATGAAGGCGGAGCCCCGTAGGCACCGTACGCTGGGGGTTCAGACTGAAAAATAAAAACAATATATTAAAACTATACCAGATCTTGATATATTTTTCGGATCCCTCGCACAGTATAAACATCAAATTATTCACAGTTTTTCCAGTAGTATATAAAAATTTAGTATATTGATTATGTTTTTCTTTCGATTATGTTTAATTGTGTAAGTGTTATTAATGTGAATGTTGTGTACACCTATAATTGATAAATTCATAAGATACAATTAATAAGATAATGTCATGCTATATATAATGTAATGTGTATTTATTGTTGTGTGTTCCATAAATAAATAAATAAAAACTTATACTAATATTATAAAGCTGAAAATTTTGTTTGTATGAACGCTATATCTCGGGAACTACTGGATCGATTTCAAAGTCTTTCACCGATGGATTTGTACGACGTATGTGATCCCTGAGTATATTATAGGCTATATTGAATGGAATTTTTGAAGTGAAAACTTCTTTAGCGGCGTTGAGCACTTTTTCTGTAATGGGTATAAAATCTTAAACTCGCGTCAGGACACGTGACCTGATCGAAAAAGCGTAAGACGGATACCATTCCAAAATATCAAACATGCTCAACGTTAATAATCAAGTTTTCACTTCTGAAGGCACTACCGGAGTGCAACCCGTCTTTTTTTTTCATGAAAAGCCGATGAAGTTCATCATCAAATCACTGTATAACGTCGAGTGGGTGATAATTCTGATTCTAACGCTGACGGTTCTGATTCTAAGTGTGCTTTTCCACCAATAATGTGCGAGGATCATCATCATCAGCCCATATACGTTCCCACTGCTGAGACACGGGCTTCCTATGAGGGTACAGGCCATAATCCACCACGCTGGCCAAGTGCGGGTTGGCGGATGTCACATGTCGTCGAACTTTTGATTCTTCGACATGTCGGTGGTGATGTCGGCAGTGGTGATGTTACAATATGCGCAGATAAATTGAAAAATCAATTTATTTCCTGCGCGCTTGCCTGGTCTCGAACCCCGGACTTATCGATTCAAAGTCCGAGGTCTCACCACTGAGCTCACCTCAATGTGCGAGGATGTGGATCGAGAAATGTGTTTGTAAGTAACCAATAGAATCGCTTTAAACTTCAAACTAAAATAAGCTCTGAACTCACCATATACATCTGCGTGGGCGGAGGCTGTGCACCTTCAAAGCCGATGAAGTTCATCATCACATCACCGTCTATCGTCAGATGGTTGATACGTTGGAACGGCAAACGGTGCGGGAACTCGCAGAAGTGAACCCCGTTTAACGCGACCTGGGTTAAAATTTAAAAATATAATTAGTATAGTAAAAACTAGCTTAAACTCATGAAATTAGAAATAGAAATACCTTTTATTTGACACAATGTAAAAATATATCTTATCAATATAAAAAAAATGATATTGGCAAAAAGGACTCCCCATCAGCAAAGCAACCAATAATTGCAAAGAAATTACAGTATTTTCACCGATGATTCGTGTACAAAGTTTGAATTAAATTTGTTGGTTTAAAGAAAAAAGTCAAGATTAAACGAGTCGATTACATAGAAACATACAGGTGAAGTGTTTTGTATTTTTTGTTTGCTTTTTAATGGTATTCACCAACCATAAACACGGCCCCTATCTTACTGACCTTCAAAGCCCGCGGCTCATACAGCACAAGAGCCTCGAAAGACTCCCCGCGAACAAGAGGCATTACGACATTACACGATCAATGGAGGGCCCCAATATCTTAGTGGCATTTCGACGTCAAGAGATTAATGGACGGCCCCGATACCTTATTGACCATCAAAGCCTGCGGCTTGCACAGCTAAACTAAACGCTAAACGACTCCCCGCGCACCAGCGGCATTTCGATATAATACGATCAATGGACGCCCCCTAACTCACCTTCAAAGCCTGCGGTTCACACAGCACGAGCGCCTCAAACGACTCGCCGCGGACCAATGGCATGCCCCCATTCGTTTCCTCCATGCCCCAGTTCATGCTGGTCAGATGGTTGCGCACTATGCACATTTCGACGAAACGGAAGTTAAGGTGTAGGGCAATGTCGTCGCGGGGGTCCGTGTTCGGCCCGCATTGGAGGTTGATCGCGAATCTGGACAAATTCATACATAAATATAGAGTAGGAGGAGCGTAGATTACTCTAAAGTTCGAACGATTAGGACATTTTTTTTTGTTCAACTCGATATTTTTTTTTTATATTTCACATCAAAAACGTGTAGCGAACTTTGTAAAGAACGGCGGGATTCGAATCCTGCATTATTTTGCCAAACCAGGACAAAAAATACTGCCTCGTGAACGAATTTTATTATACTCTTTAAAAAAAATATCGTTTTGATATTGACTTACAGGAAAAAATATTTTTTTAATTAATGTTGTATCAATTACAATAAATAAATACGTCTTTATTAAAATATTCTTTACGATCCGAATCTATTAGTTTTATTATAATTTATTTGCCTTATTTTCTTCTCTCGACCTTCTTGGGAAAGGCAATTTTTCCTATATTGCACATTTAATGTTTATTTTGCTAATTCACAATCTTGCAACAATTATAAATATATACTTTTATGCACAATTTTCTATTTGTACCCTTAAAAATCTACATAAGCACATATTAAGTACAAATCTTATAGCCTAGTATAATACCTTTGTGCGCCTGGTGGTATGTTACCCTGGAACCTGATCATCCTGCCGGGGTACATGCCCCCCGGGATCGGCTGCACGCATGGTACCACCTAGAAATTAAATGGAGACATTTAGACTAAAGAAAACATAACTAGGAGGAAAACCGCTATAAGCATAAACAGTACGAAAATTATGACGATCTTACTGGAAATTTTAACAGCAAAATACTGTACGAACCAGCAAAAAGTGAAGATTTGCGAAATTTTATACGGGGTAGATCCGTGGGTGAAACCGCGCGGATTAGCAAGTTGTACATATTTCAGGGTGTTTATCATGACGTCTTAAAGCAGCACTAATTCCACTATGGGAAAGTGATGGCGCTAGATGACCTATATAGCTCTGCCTTTTTTTCACATTGGAATTTGGAATTAATACAGCGTTAAGACGTCAAGAACTGGGGGGTAACCCAGTGTTCCCACGTATCTCGATCTTACATATCGTTGTTGTCGACTTATATAGCTGTCTTTTTTGCACACTGGAATTAGTACTGCTTTAAGACGTCACGGTTACCCCCCAATGTTCCCACGTATCTCGATCTTATATCGTTGTTGTCGACCTATATAGCGCTGTCTTTTTTACACACTGAAATGAATACAGCTTTAGGACGTCACGGTAACCCTCCACATATTATATCGTTGTTTTTGTATTACAATATGGATTTGTAGAATGTAGGTTTTATCGCGATACGTGCAATGGAACAGACAGTACCGTTAGAGAAGGTCAAATTTCGATCACCAGGATTTTAATTACGTGACATGAATAATGATAAGTATATAGTAAAGGTATTTCTGATGATAAAACGTTGAGTGTTTTCATGCTAGAATAGATAGAAGTGACGAACTAACGTGGCAGTTATTACTGGCTCTGGCGTCACCAGAAAGTGGAGGTTTGATCTACTCCAAGAGAAGGATATATCTATAGTGACTAATCATCATTTAAACAGAAGTCCTTTTCTGCGTGTGTGTAATATGTACTGTACCAAAAACTGAAATGCATATTTTTGGTCACTGGTCACATTTAGAAATGCAGTCTAGTTTACATTTAGAAATTCGATTAGTTTACGTTTTTAAATTCTTCATTTATTTCCCATGAATTTTACAATTATTAAGAAGTTAAGAATGATTAATTCTGCACGCATATTTTACGGATATATTTAAATTATATTTATATAGAATTTCCATTTTTTTTGTTCTGCAATGAGGTCTGTCCTTGTTACGTCCATGCGTCATCATGTCGTGAGCAGATCACGAATTTCTTTGAATTTATTGCACTAACAAATATTATCCAAATTCGTCCAGCCCTTCCTTAGGGCTCGCAGAGCACACATCTTTTAACATTACAAACTTTATAATTTTTAACAATAGCTAGACAACAGGATAACAGAACACAAATAGAAAGTATTAGAGGACCTATACCGAAAATACCATGTTTTAATCCAGCTAAAAAAAGGTCAATAATGACTTTAGATAATAACTGTTATTCAATACAATTGTATTATAATTTATACTAATGGTTCATAGGCAGTTTAGACGAAACTTCATCTAGCCAGACTAAATTAAGCGGTGCTCATTTGACCTCGACACAATCGCCCCAATTAATCTACACTAATACATATTATAAAGAGGAAACTTTGTTTGTTTTATTGTAATGAATACGCTCATAAACTACTGGACTGATTTTAAAAATTCTTTCACCATTCGAAAGCTACATTATCCACGAGTAAAATAGGCTATATATCATCATGCTAAGACCAACAGGAGCGGAGTAATGCGGGTGAAACCGCGCGGCACAGCTAATACTAGATATGCGTCACGCGTCAATCGAGCATTCCCCATGAGATCGCATTCCACCGCTACCAGACAGGAAACCCCTAGTCCCTAGTGTAAACTTTAGGCCTCTTGGCTCTCACTAAAAATTGCGGATTCCAGCAACGAATACGTAATCCTTACGCAATTTATAAATAGACTAACAGGTGGCTTTGTATAAAAAATGTGATATGTATGACATATGACTGAACACGCGAGCCATGTCGCAGGTTACTAATATTATAAATGCTAGTATGTATCTCTTTCTTACACGTTGCAATGGAGCTATTTTATGGTACGATAGCAGCGATAATACATCCCTTGGGAGTTCTTTTTAACTACAAACTAAAAGCTAGTGTTACATATACAAGCAAAACTCTTCGCTTTTGTTCGGAAGGTCAGTAGCCCGCATTATCTTAGAAAAATATACAGTGATGATAGATGATATATAATATGGTCATGGTTATTAAAAATTATTTAAGCTAATTTGTTGATGTTTATAAACATAAATTGATGACTACATTAATTGCTATCTCAAATTGACAAATAATGGTCATTGACCTGAGTGAATCAATTTAATAAAAGATTATAGAAATTATCTTTTGTCTGTCAATTAATAACTATTTAATTAAATTCTTTTAATTATTAGTGAACAGATACGTTCTAGAGAAGCGCGCTCCATCTTAGGCCACATCTCAGCTTACCATTAGGCAAGATTGTGGCCAAGCGCTCCCCTATTGTACAGTATAGCCTTTAATTTGATGACTAATAAACTCTACTGATCTTTGCTTGGCACATAAATAAAACGCCGCCCCAAAACAGTTTTATCAATTTATATACATACTAATAATATATTTGTTGAATGGATATGTATGTGATGCCCAAGTGATATAGGCATACAGAGGGTAATAGTTAAGTATACACAGGCAATTATTCCGTAACTATTACAGATATCAATTTAAAGTGATATTGAAATTACTTTACAGTTTACATAATGAGTAAAATGACAATAACTATAATACTTTTATAAAAAATAAAAAGGTGAAACATTTCGTACAACATTTCTACCACAGAAATACATGAAAATTGTTTATTTATAATTTAAATACTGTTATAAAGTACAGTTTAGCCTTTTTTTGCTTTAATTACACTGCAAATTTGAGGAAAGTTCATTTAGAAACTAAAAAGAGCTTGTCATTGTATTGCACAACGAGGATGTCATTTCGAACATCTGCTTTAGGGCATGCACCCGGGTTTACCCGGTTCCGAAAAACCCGGGTAAAC
>CAJQZN010041613.1:0-23906 GCA_907164685.1 Colias eurytheme
AACAAAAAATCAAACCTTTCCTCTTTATAATATTTGTATAGAAAAATCGTTTTTTTTTTGTAAATCAGGGAGTCACTTCACCACATGCTAGCCCAAGGCCAGCGAGTAGTGGACAATCCAGTGTACCTCAGTGATTTAGGCGCTGCGTTAACAGGCGCTGAACCCGCAGAGTTGCAGGCTGTGCTCGAGGAAATGGATGTAGGTTTGATTTTTAAAGTGAAACTTTTATTACATCGTCTCAAACTTTTTGGTCTGTGTAGCGCATGTCGCGTGACGGTCGGCTGCCGAGTAGGTATAAAGCAGTGTTTGGAACCGTTCGAACAGTTTCACTTTTACCATGGTTTCATAAGCCACACAACATTTTTTTTTGTTACTAGCTGCGCTCCGCGGTTACACCTGCGTTGCTCTGCTGCTGTTAGTCTTAGCGTGATGATATATAGCCTATAGCCTTCCTCGATAAATGGGCTATCTAACACCGAAAGAATTTTTAAAATCGGACCAGTAGTTCCTGGGATTAGCGCGTTCAAACAAACAAATTTTTCAGCTTTATAATATTAGTATAGATAGTATAGATTAGTATAGATTTGCTTATTTATATAATATGTAAGTTTCTTGTGTCACCATTTTAGTTATACTCTTCCGAAACGGCTGCACTGATTTTCATTAAATTTTGTGTATCTATTAAGTAGTCTGAGAATCGGCCAACATCTATTTTTCATATGCCCAAGTGATAAGAGAACAATGTTTGCCGGGATAGCTAGTTTAAATATACATTTATTACACTATATCGTACGTACAATCTATATGAACTAATAATAGAATACAAAGAAAGGAGGCAAGTAATTCTAATTAATAATGTTCATTTTGTATCAAGCTTTCTCTTTATCGTTAAGTCCATAAAATAAAAGAATTATACAAAATATTTATTTTCCAATTGCAGATACCAAAAAGACTGATGATGTCCCTATCGCTCCTTAAAAAGGAGTATGAACTATCAAAGCTTCAACAGAAGATTGGTAAAGAGGTGGAAGAGAAAGTTAAGCAGCAGCACAGGAAGTACATTCTACATGAACAGCTTAAAGTAAATAAATAAATATTATAGGACATTATTACACAAATTGACCTAGTCCCACAGTAAGCTCAATTAAGGCTTGTGTTGTGGGTACTAGGCGACGATAAATATAATATTTAATAAATACATATATAGATAATAACACCCAGACCCAAGAACAAATAATTGAGTTCATCACACAAATATTTGCCCTGACCGGGGATCGAACCCGGGACCATCAGCTCAGTAGGCAGTTACTTTACCACTGCGCCAACCGCGTCGTCAAGGTGGGCTAAAACAGAGTGTTTTGAGCAGAATGTCATCGTAAATGTGGTAAAATATAGACGATAAATTTATAAAAAATCATGCTCAATATGAATGTTGGATAAAATAAAATTAGAATTTAAATTTTATTAAAAATTGATTTTTTTATAATACATAATTGTTTTATCGATAAGTATGTACTCGAAAGGAACTCATAGTGTTATTTCTTGATGAATTTATGATTGGTAATATACATGCATAAATTCGTACAAAATATTGGAATTCGCCATAATATTTTGTACGAATTTATGCATATGTATGTTTTTTCTCTTTCTAAAATATCGTGGTCTATAATAATGAATTTTTAATAAGACTAGCGGTCCGCCCCGGCTTCGCCCGTGGTACATATTTCGCAATAAAAGGTAGCCTATGTTCTTTCTCAGGGTCTAAAGATTATCTGTGCCAAATTTCATCAAAATCGGTCCAGTAGTTTATGCGTGAAAACCATACATACATGCATACATACATACATACAAACCTTTCCTCTTTATAATATTAGTATAGATAAATACTAAATATGCCTATAACATAATTACATATTTTGATCTCCCTACAGGTAATAAAAAAAGAGCTAGGCCTCGAAAAAGACGACAAAGACGCGATAGGCGAGAAATTCAGGGAACGACTCGCTGACAAGAAAGTGCCTCAAGCGGTACAAACGGTAATAGATGAAGAGCTCAACAAACTCAACTTCCTTGAGAGCCATAGCTCGGAGTTTAAGTGAGTATTCTGAAATGTACATTTTAATGCACACAGAAAGTTGATGTACATTTCTATGTACATTCAGTGGTCAATTAACTACAGTAGTAGTACGCTTAACTGTGCGCGTGTGTTTCTGTGTGCTTATGCGTGCTTGCTTAAAATTAATCAATATATTATACAATTTGTATAGAAAGAATGAAAAACATAGCACTTCTATGCTCTTATGTTTTTAATTACTATTAGATTTGTGTTTATTTAAGCTTGCTAGAAATATAATAGGGAGAGGATCTTTTAATCATAATCTTAATATATATAAATCTCGTGTCACAATGTTTGTCCTCAATGGACTCCTAAACCACTTAACCGATTATAATAAAATTCGCACACCATGTGCAGTTCGATCCAACTTGAGAGATAGGATAGTTTAAACATGTAGGTACCACGGGCGAAGCCGGGGCGGACCACTAGTCATAATATAATATAAGAAATTAAATTTATTTTATTATATTATGGGCAGGTAAGATTTTAGACGTAATAAAAATAAAATCTATTTTCCAGCGTAACACGTTGCTATCTCGACTGGTTGACATCCTTACCCTGGGGTATTACCTCCGAAGAGAATTTAAAACTCGAGGATGCCCAAGTGATCCTCGACGAGGATCACTACGGGATGGACGATATAAAGAAAAGGATATTGGAGTTCATAGCGGTGTCGCAGTTGAAGGGAAGTACACAGGGGAAGATATTGTGCTTCCACGGACCTCCCGGTGTGGGTAAAACTAGTATTGGTGAGTGTTCTGGAATTTATTTATATATTTATTTATTTAATTAAGAATAGGATATTAGAGTTCATAGCGGTGTCGCAGTTGAAGGGCAGCACTCAGGGGAAGATATTGTGCTTCTATGGTCCACCTGGTGTGGGTAAAACTAGTATTGGTGAGTGGAATTTATTTATATATTTATTTGTTTTATTATTGGCGGTTTTCAGGGTTTAGGGTGCGTTTCGATCAATATTGTACAATATTGTGCAAGGATGTGTAGCGAGGAATGTACATACAATTTTTTGCTATACACTAATCTATATCTATATCCATACTTCCATACTAATATTATAAAGAGGAAAGGTTTGTAATTATGTAAGTATGTATGTATGTATGTAAACTACTGGACCGATTTCAAAAATTCTTTCACCATTAGAAAGCTGCATCTTCACTGAGCAACATAGGCTAGGTTTTATCCCGGAAATCCCACGGGAACGGGAACTATGCGGGTTTTTCTTTGAAAACGCGGCCGCGGAAAGCTAGTGGCAAATAAATTGCTTTATTAATATAAATTTATAAAGAATAGAAAAATTGCTTTCTTAATTTTAACTTTGGAGAATAATAGTTTATTTATGTAGGTGAAAAAGGTAGTAGTGTAAGGAAAGTAATCAACAGTCTATTATGTATGTAGAAAATGTTAAATCACACTTGCAAAAATCTGTGAATGAAAAAAGAGCGTGTGTACCGAGCACATGTGTCAGAAGTGAAACTTCTTTGGCAACGCCTCACTCCATGACGTGACTTTGTAATTTTACTCTCAACGCGCATAAAGAAGTTTCGCTTCAAAATCGAGTTTTGACTTTGAAATAAGATTTTTTGACGTGACAACGTCTTATAATTCGATAAAGCCGGCTGCACGCACGAAAAAACATGACTCATGCGGCGTTACCTCGCTCTGAGGCGTTCCATGTAAGACTTGAAGTGCAAGCGAGAGCGCGGAACGAGCGACAAAGAAGCACAATCGGACGTTGTCACGTTCAACTATCGTCAGTAAACCGACTTTACAGACAACCAATTTTTTGAAGTGAAAACTTCGTTAGCGGCGTTGGGTATAAAATCTTAAACTCGCGTCAGGACACGTGGCCTGATCGAAAAAGCGTAAGACGGATTTTTTTTTAGCCCTTAATATATTCCATGCGTAAGACGGATACCATTCCAAAATATCAAACATGCTGAACGTTGATAATCAAGTTTTCACTTCCGGCACTCCCGGAGTGCAACCCGTCTTTTTTTTTCATCTATTTTTTCATTTTAGCGCGCTCCATCGCCCGGGCACTGAACCGGCAATACTTCCGTTTCTCTGTCGGCGGTATGACCGACGTGGCTGAGATCAAGGGCCACAGACGGACATATGTGGGCGCAATGCCCGGGAAATTGGTGCAGTGCTTGAAGAAAACTGCCACGGAAAACCCCTTAGTACTGATCGATGAAGTGGATAAGATTGGCAGGTGAGTATAGTGAATAAATTCTACCAATATTATAAGGCGAAAGTTTGTGAGGATGGATGTATGGTTGTTACTCTTTCACGCAAATACTATAGAACCGATTGTAATGAAATTTAGCACACATATAGAGGGTAACTTGGATTAACACAAAGGATAGGTTTTATCCCGGATATCCCACGGGAACGAGAACTATGCTGGTTTTTCTTAATAATTAAATAAATAAAAACGTTAATTTAACTCTCTCGCAAGGGTTTTACAAATAATGTTTATAATGGAACTAGCTGTGCCGCGCGGTTTCACCCGCATTGCTCCGCTCCTGTTGGTCTTAGCGTGATGATATATAGCCTATAGCCTTCCTCGATAAATGGGCTATCTAACACCGAAAGAATTTTTCAAATCGGACCAGTAGTTCCTGAGATTAGCGCGTTCAAACAAACAAACAAACTCTTCAGCTTTATAATATTAGTATAGATTTAAAATAAACAATATGTTGTTTCTCCATTGAAAGAGATGAGACTATTTTAATATTTGCGCATTGCTTTTTTATAATATATAGGCCGAGCGACAAAATTCAAATCCACTAAAGAAATGAAGTTTCTTTACATGTTTACAAACATTATATAGGGGGGGGGCCCCCGATAATCAATTATAAAAGTGTTCGATAGAGAAAAATAGTATAAGCCACCGATTTATACTTATACTACTTTCTTTCAATTTTAATTCACATTTATACTGAGTTAATATAACTGTTCAAACGACATACTATTTTCATTCACTGCTGTGTAATTTATGTGCATTTTTGATATCATTATGACTGGACTGACCGGTTGGCTTGGTTGGTAGTGGCCCTGCCTTCCAAGCCAGAGGTCGTGGGTTCGATTCCCACCCGGGGCAAATATTTGTGTGATGAACATAGATGTTTGCTGTGTCTGGGTGTTAATTATCTATATAAGTATTTATTTAAAAATTATATATGTATGTTTATCAGCCATCGGGTTTCCATAACATAAGCAAAAGCTTAGCATGGGATCAGATTGTGCCGTGTGTGAAAATTGTCCTGAATTTTTTTTTATTATTATTACCTATATTTCAATATCCCAGAGGCGTCCACGGTGACCCATCCTCTGCACTACTCGAATTACTCGACCCGGAACAAAACGCAAACTTCCTGGACCATTACCTGGACGTGCCCGTGGATCTGTCCCGGGTACTATTCATCTGTACCGCCAATGTTGTGGACCTCATACCCGAGCCGTTACGGGACCGCATGGAGCTGATTGATATGTCCGGTGAGATATAACTTATACAGGGTGTCCCACTATTGGTATACTAAGTGCGAAGGTACTTGTAGTTTTGCATACACTGATCACGTAAAAAATACGTAAACAACAAAATTACATCAAAAACATAATCTTAAACGATAGGTCACGTGCTGATAGCAAAGTTGGGCGGGTTGCTTGTTATGGGTGTACAGTGTACACATAGAGTTTTAAGAATTCATCTATTTGAAAAAAAAAAACTGCAAAAAAAAAACTGCAAAAAACCTCATTTGAGCTTAGTATACCAACAGTGAGACACCCTGTATATGACACCTTACATATCCATACACAAACCTTACATACACACACATACGCACCTTGCATAGACTCGGCTTGCACACATACACCTAATATAATACGCATACACAAGCACATACATGCTGTTGGACTTTCTCCTTACATAATATGTAATACCAGCCGTGCCTCGCGGTTTCACCTGCGTGGCTCCGCTCCTACTAACTAGCGTAATGATATATTATAGCCTAAAGCCTTCCTCGATGAATGGGCTATGTAACACCGAAATAATTTTTGAAGTGAAACTTCTTTATCGGGGTAAAAAAGTAAATTATTTTTTGAAAAATAAGGTCATAAAGAAGTTTCAATTCTTACGTGTGTACACGAGTACACGCACACATTTTTCGCATAGCGCGTTCAAACAAAAAAACAAACAAACTCTTCAGTTTTATTAATAAAAATTATCATTATCAACTTGCAGGCTACGTAGCAGAAGAAAAACTGGCTATTGCGCAACAGTACCTAGTACCCACAGCACAAAAGAACTGCGGTCTAACCACTGAGCAGTTGGATCTAACGCCAGAAGCACTGAATACGCTAATCAAGTCATATTGTAGGGAAAGTGGTGTGAGGAACTTGCAGAAGCATATTGAAAAGGTTTGGGAGGATTTTGTTAATTTTTTGTTGGCTTTTATCCTTTTAGAAGACTCTTAGGGCTGATTTTTCACTTAAAACTTATTCATCGCTTAACTTATTAGACTACCATTTCAAAAATGTATTTTAATTGCCTGTATTTGACAGTTTACAGGTAACATTTTAATATTATCGTGCAATACGTTATTGGACGTCCAATTAAAAAATCGGCCCTTAAAGTTTTATTTTGAGTTATCTTGTTTTGTTTGTGGGTATTTAATACATTTTATGTGTTTATAAATAATTTTTGTCTATTTGGCCAAATAAATTGAGCTTTAAAATCGTAGAATTCATCTTTTTTCAAAAGTACCCACAATAATGTTTTCTTATATGCTTCGAATTCGTCATTTTTTATAGTTCATAAGCCGTTTTTTTTTGTTTTTCATCATAATGCTCATAATTTTTTTTTTCTAACTATTAATTGAAAAATTTATTAGTCCTTATAGATTGCTCAACTATATTATTTACCCAATTGTTTTACAGATTGCTCGCAAAGTAGCGTTCAAGATAGTGAAACAAGAGGCCGACAAATTGGTGGTAACAGATGACAATCTGAACGAATTGGTCGGCAAGCCAACGTTCAAGCACGACCGGATGTATGACGTCACACCGCCTGGTGTGGTCATGGGATTAGCGTGGACCGCTATGGGTGAGTGGCCATAGAGTATAGAGTGATTGTAGTTGTGACCATAGAGTATAGACTATAGACTATAGCAGCGTTTCCCAACCTGGGGTCCGCGAGCATATGCCAGGGTGTCCGCAGACAAATCAAGAAAATTACGAAAGCCTTAGTAGCCAGACTATTTTGACGGCCGGACTTTGTATTTTTCAGTTTTAAGATGGAATAATCTGTCAAGTGATTGGTGACTAAGCTATTTCATACCAAAACACTGCAAGAAATCAATCAATTATTAAAATAATTTAGATTGACTTTTAAGAATACGTTTTTTTGGGGGTCCGCGGATCATCTTATGGTGGCGCTAGATAGGAAAGGCTGGACTATAGATTATATATACAGGCTGTCCCACCGACGGCCGAAAGGGCCGTTTATATCTGTTAATATGTGTACCGAATTTATAAAAAAAAATATCTTTAAACATAAGCGTGCAAGCTGGTTACTGATGGGTTGCCAGATAGTACACATAATTTTAAGAAATCATCTAATAGATAAATTTGCGTCTTGAATTTAATGAATGAATGAATTAATGATTTTTACGTACTCGCCGTATGAAAATCTGTACGTGCCTTTCGGCAGTACACTGACGGTCGAAATAAGGTGTACATTTCAATAACATACAACGCGATGACCTATTAAACGGCGATTTTGAGATTAGTTGTCAATGAATTTCTATTTATTTCGCTACCATAAAATATAATTTAACCCTACTTTCTTCCACTAGGTGGCAGCACCCTATACATAGAAACAGCGCTCCGTAATTCCCATCACGAAGAAAAAGCGTCAACCGGATCTCTAGAGCTGACGGGTCACCTCGGCGACGTGATGAAGGAGTCCGCCCGCATCGCGCTCACCGTCGCACGGAACTATCTGCGAGCTAACGAGCCCAACAACCAGTTCCTTAACACCAGGTGAGAGTGGGGAAAGTGCCGGGAATGTGGGAAAAGTAACTGGGAATGTGGGAAAAGTAGGTAAATTGGGAAAAAGTACCGGGAACGTAGGAAAAGTAGGTAAGATTTGGTGAATTTCTCCCGGGAATGGTGGAAAAGTAGGTTAATGAAGAAGTTTGCCCCGGGAATTGCACTTTTTTATGCTGTATAGGTCAGGTTTAGTCAGTTTTCATCCTATAAATATCTTGGGCTAAGTATAAATAGTGATCAATGCATCTTGCATCACGAACAAAAATCGTCGAGGGGCTCGCTGAAGCTGACAGAACTTGACAGGTCTATTTAAAACTTCTTAACCTTTAATATTACTGTAAAATTGATAGCCTTAATTCTAAACTAAACGTAACCTAAATAAAAAAATAATTGCATTCGTACATTTGTTTTTATTAAATAAGGTTGCTAATTAAAATAGCACCTTATATAAATTACAATCTAGCCTACAAGACTAATAAGTTATTTTATGTTAACCTAAATTTCTAAATAACTTATTCTAAGAGAGTGTCCCTTGTCACTTGCTTAGTGACATGCTCGTACATTCGTACATGACTTAAAATAAAACTACATTTAACATTATTTAACCTATTTGTATTTTCGTGTAAAATTCCTAAAAAAAAGTTCAAGAAACATACTGAACCATCGTATTTTGCAACCCCAATCTTTATATTAACTTGCCATTTTTCTTTAAAGTCACCTTCACCTCCACGTGCCTGAAGGTGCAACACCCAAGGACGGCCCTTCAGCCGGTGTTACCATCACAACAGCTCTACTCTCCCTAGCGCTAAATAAACCGGTTCGCCCGTTGGCCATGACCGGGGAAGTATCGCTTACTGGACGAGTGTTGCCAGTTGGTGGGATCAAGGAGAAGATTATTGCTGTGAGTTGTTGATACGCATAGATTCTAATATTCAAATACACGTGAACAATTCTTATGCAAACACAATGAAAATATTAATTCAAATATTAACACAATTTGTAATACAATCACCACGAATAACACATAACCGCCCTGTAACACAAACAAATTCTGTAACGCAAATACAATCCGTATCACAAACACACTGTAACATAAATACAATTGGTAACACAAACACACTGAAATTTAAATACAATCGGTAACACAAACACACTGTAACATAAATACAATCTGCAACACAAACATACTGTAACACCAATACAATCTGTAACACAAATACAATCCGCAACACAAACATACTGTAACATAAATACAATCTGTAACACAAATACAATCCGCAACACTAACAATCTGTAACGTAAACACAATCAAAGTTTTAATTTCTCAAAATGTAATATCTCATGTTTCAGGCGAAACGTGTAGGCATGACTTGTGTTATTCTGCCCGAAGAGAACAGGCGGGACTTCGACGATTTGCCCGACTTCATAAAGAAGGATATGGACGTGCATTTCGTCAACGAATATGATGACGTGTTTAAGATCGCTTTCGACGAGGTTTGAGGGTAGTTTGAGAATTGTAGATAGTTATAAATAGTGTTTAATTATAAGTAAAAAGGTGTAAAAAGGTTACAATATAGGTTATATATCTACACTAATATTATAAAGAGGAAAACTTTGTTTGTTTGATTGTAATGAATAGGCTCATAAACTACTGGACCGATTTTAAAAATTCTTTCACCATTCGAAAGCTACATTATCCACGAGTAATATAGGATAGGTTTTATCCCGGAAATTCCACGGGAACGGGAACTATGCGAGTTTTTCTTTGAAATCGTGGGCGGAGCCGCCGGCGGAAAGCTAGTAAATTATAAAGTTACAATAATTTTACAATATTATAAATACACACGATTAGACGTCTAAGTGAGATGGCATGATTAGACGTCTAAGTGAGATGGCATGATTCAACTATCGTTTCTTAAGTAAAATGTTGCTAATTGGCCACATTTCGACGTGACATTTCCGGAGCGCTAATAATAATCTATCTGCACCTTTTTATTTATAATGTTATTGGTATTAAAAGGTCAATTCCGTGTAGTAATCCTGTTTTAAAGACATATTGTGTTCGAATTTGTATTATGGTAGCACCTGAAATGTTTTAAATGGGTAGCACATATTATTATTAAGCTATTGCTTAGCTTCTATCGCGGGCCTTGAGCGCGGGGACCGAATCCAGAAATTCCGTAACGAAAAACCTCACGCTCCCCACTCCGACGGGCGTGGAGGCGTGGCTTGAAGGCATAGCATGCAATAGCTTTACCGCGGCTGTCCCCGAGTGCCACACGTCTTTTTTTTTCCTTTATTTTACACATATCAGACTATATTGTATGTGAAGTGAAATTGATTTAAATTGAATTGAGATTTTTATTATTTTATACAAATGTGAAATTGTACATAAAATAATTCCTTTCAAAATGTGATGCAGCTTCGCTTTGATATTTGAGTCTTATTAACAAAGCATTTAAGTTCAATTTTGCTTGATAAACACACAAATATACATAGTTTATGCCGAAAAAGTATATTATGAATAGTTTTGAAGGGATGTATCATAAGAAAAAACATGTGTGCGTGTACTAGTGTACACACGTAAGAAGTGAAACTTCTTTATGACCATATTTTTCAAAAAATAATTTACTATATGCAACTTTACAGAAATACGTCGAATCACGCTTGGTAGGGATAAGAAAAAGATGGCGCGTAACAGAAAAATGTCACGCGCAACGAAAAAATGTTACACTAAATTTTTTCCAACCCCGATAAAGAAGTTTCACTTCAACAATAGTTATTATAATTTTTCTTAATTATATTACGGCGGTACTGCAGTACTGTAATATTTAGTTGTAAGTATGTATGGTATGTAAATATATAGCGATATGTATGATTGTCTGTTTGTTCATTAGACTGGTATAGCATTTAGTTGAATATATGTACTTGTGTATGCTTAGGTTTAAGTTGTAAGTACGTTGTTGTTGAATAAAGTATGTTTTTTATATGTTGATTTTTTATTTTGAAAAATGAGTGAAATTTAAAATATAAAAAAGTAAATAGTAAATATGTAATGACCCTATCATATAAATTTGAGAGTTGTCTAAATGGTTAGCCTAACAATCATGCTTGTCCCATCATACCCCTGGGCCCTGCCCAAATTTTGGGATACAGGTTGAATTTCCTTTTTCAATTTAATATCTGTAATCTGTTCCTCTTGGCTCTTATATCATTTACTAGCTGTTCCCCGCGGTTTCACCCGCATTGCTCCGCTCCTGTTGGTCTTAGCGTGATGATATATTATAGACTATAGCCTTCCTCGATAAATGGGCTATCTAACACCGAAAGAATTTTCAATTCGGACCAGTAGTTCCCGAGATTAGCGCGTTCAAACAAACAAACTCTTCAGCTTTATAATATGCCGGCTACTCACGTACCTGCCGCAGGGGCGATACTGGTACAATCTCGGTTGGTCGGCGGTCGGAGCAATTTCAGTTGTTCTCTGAATTTGCCCCTACTTGCTGACACATTACAATAATTAAGTCAATTAAGGGTCCAATTCCAATATTGCCCTTGCTGAAGGTACGTGAGTAGCCGGTCTAAGCCTGCCTTTTTTTATAAAGGTAAGCACACAATTCTAAGTATCTAAAATGCTGGACAGATTTTGATGAAACTTCGTGAGAAGCTTTGAATTAACATTTTAATTTGATCACAATAATTATTCGATAGGATATTTATTGCTTGATTTAATCTAGGTAAGACATGTCAGAAGGTTATTTAATGTTACTAATTAAAAATTTTAACATTTGTTCTAGGTATATGAAAAATCTAATATAATATTAAAGCAAGCTGAGGAGGGTGTTTGAATAAGAAAACATTGTAATTGTAAATAAGACCATTTTATTAATAAATAATTTCATATAACACATGTTTTATTTTATACATTATTGCACTTAAATATTACTTCTTAACTAATTATAAACTACAATAGTTTATTTCTTAAAAATTTTTCTTCCATCGTCAAGAAGCTGTAGTAATATGGGATATACTTCATCATATGTAGTGATTTGGTTCTGCCTCACATGGTTTTGGTACCTCTGTAAAGCACCCGCGACAAATTCAAGTCGATCCTTTTCATTTCTATGTGAATCCAACCATTGCATGAGTTTTTGTATGTTCCATCCTGCACATACATGGGGAGCTAATAGCTGAGGCCCAGAATGTGAGAATAAAAACATCATGACTAACGAATATGGTAAAGAAGCACCCTCATACTGGCTTTTAGCGACCTCTTGAGGTGTTTTTTCTAATAGCAATTGCAGCGCTTTTAACTGACGATAGTGGTCCCCTAAATCCATCATATCAGTTATCAATGGGGATAGGGATATTTCTAATTGCTTGCAGTCAGCCTGTAGTTTCGCTCGCCCGTATGCGCTTAGAGGACAGACATTACATGCGTGATGTATGAATCGTTGAATACATGCCTTCGATATTGTAATACAACACTCATTTAGCGCCGATTTCTCGTGAAACATTGAGAGATATAAATCTTTGCAGCGTGACACAAACTGTTGCAGTTCTTTCATGTACGGTGAGCAAGAAATAGTTTTATTGCTTGGGTCGTCACTTCGAATGAATTCCTGTTCATCATGCATGGTCATAAGAATAATGAAGAGAGAATTTTTAATAGACTCGGCATATAATTGCAGAATTGGTAAGCTAGAAATGTCTTTTAAGCTGTTTTGTACGATTTGTATGCTCTCTGGTGGAAGAATTGAGTTCATGTTGTTGAGAACTCTGTTGATTTGTGATGAGAAGTAATACAGAGCATTGCATAGATCAGCATTCTTCTGTTGTGTACTAGTGGGTGCTTCTATGATCTGAGCGACGTCACTGTCCATTGACAGTCGCTGTTCTGTCTCAACAAGCATTTGTTTTATACTTTTAGCCACACTATAAGCAAGGCTAATGCTCAGTTGTTTATCTCCAAGAGAAATACTGAGCGCCTCCGCTATAACTCTAACTGCATTGTCAATTTGGTCCATATTTGGCACTTGGTTGAGATGCCACATACTTCTAACAGGTTCTAAGAGCTTTGCAAGAGACTTGGATAAGAAGGAATTCTCCCATTTTGTGAAATATGATCGATTCATTTCTAGATTCTTGTATTTTAGTTTAGACAACAAATCATTGAAGCATTTTAACAATTTAGCATAGTCTATCTCAATAGACTGGCTTACATTGGAAGGACTCTTGTCCAGTTCAGTACTAAAGACTAAACACAGTTCATTCCAGAAGTCTCTGGCTATGTTCCTAAAGTTACCAATAGCGTGTAATTCAGTTACTACATTTTGAAGCATTATCACTTTCATGCAGCTGTGATAAATACTACCAGTGAATAACTTCTCTATATTATCCCATAGTTTTATTTTAAAATCTTGTGCATTCATTATATTTGCTTTCCCTGGTGCAACACGCCCTGACGATGATTTCTTAACTTCTATAGACACCATTTGTATATTTAAAGCAGTGTGTATTTCTTTTTGTAGATCTTTAAGGATAGTTTTGACTGTGTTGTTTATTTGTTCGCTAGTACACTGTAAATTGTGGAACACCTTAAAACATTGTAAGAGTTTAGTTTTATCTCCATTTAATAAACTGCTTTGTAACAATTCTGTTGAATTATTCAGCAATTCCATTCTTCTTTGTCGTACTTGTTTCAGTACATCATCTAATAAGATAATCCCATCAAAATCATAGTCACCAAACAATTCGTTTAACTCATACAAAAGCATTGCTTCTTTAGCCGGATTTTCTTGAATAGTTTGCAGTTTGTTCCATAGAGCCAATATTTTAGATGCATGTCGCAGTAGTTGACACGTTATTTGCACTCTTTCAAGCATACGCGTTTGGTTTTCCAAGGAATCGTAAGAAGCATAGACCCCTTCAGCTAAACCCTCTGTGCCACGTAAAAGTGTTTCTTCTTGCACTTTAACCGATTCTAACATAGTTTCTAAATCAGAAATGTGGCTGGCTTGCGTTAATAAGTCATTGTGTTTTGCTAGAACTTGAGTTTCTAGGCTTTTAGTTAGTTTATTTATGCCTTCTGTTAGTTTGGTAACTTGGTCGGTTACCGAAATGTTATCTGTTGTGATCGGTTTAACAGTCGCTTCGAGGAATTTACTGTAGAATTCATCATTTTCTATAGCGGCGCAAACTTCTTTTGCTTCCATTGTGCTAAGGGGCACTGGTATTTACAAATTACAATTTACACTTTACAGGCTATCTTCAATTTGATTTAGAATTTATCACTGGCAGATTTGACTTTTGAGTTTTGACAATATACGAAGAGCATGTTGGTAGCACGACAAGCGTGTTCCTTTACACGTTCTACATAGGTATTATAATTTATTCGAAAAATATTATGCACAAGAAAGGTACCTACAAGGGGTACAAGACAAAAAAATGAAAAAGCTAATCCATCTACCTATTCAAGGATACGGATATATGCCAACAATTTTTTTAATATATTTTTTTGCATTTAAGACAAATAGGTAGGTATTGTGGGTATGTAATCTTGAAAAATATCAATGGTGATGGCTTAGATTATAAGGGTGATGGCCTCCGACTTCCATTAAAATTGTTTGGAGTTCTTGTCTAAACAATAAGAAGAATAATTATTCCAATATGTTCATTCGAAACATTCATAAATATTCTGTGAAAAAATTAATCATATTTTCTATTAATTTATTATCCTCTATGTATAATACCAACAAATATGCTGTAATAAGTAGCCTATGCTCCTGCCTTTGAATTATTATATTAAAAGCAACAACAACTAACATACAAAAATTAGTAGAATACTTGTGTAAAAATTGGTAGAAAGTTTGAATTTAAAACTTTTTAATAAGTTTAACATAATAATACACAAACAGTCGTTTCTACCAAAATGTGTGATATAATAATAAACTATTAATATTGATAAATTTGAGAATTTCTTTCTCATTTCACTAAGGATAAATAACACATAGGAAAATAAAAAACGTATTAATTTTTTGCCAATTTATTAACCACAACAAGCACAATCATTGTGCCAGTTTCACAGAATTACAATGATTTTTAATTATCACCTATTTTGTGCTTTAGCGTTGATGTGTTTACAAATCATTATGTTGTCGGATAATATAAAGCCTTGGTTGCACTAGCATTGATTTTTAATAGCATAAAGTATAAAAATGAATTACTTTTAATGGCAAAAACTGGGACTAACTTTCCATGGCAGTTTTACTTCGTTAAACTATAAATAAGTAAATTATCTAGGTACGCAATACTAATTGTAACTTAAAACTACAGAAAAAAACTGTCAAATTATTAAATAAAACTGAAGGTATAAAATTCGTTACATTGATTCATTGTACCTATATTTTCTTAACTAGGATAGTTTTATCTATATAAATAAAAAGTAAATAATGTTATATAGATAAAATTATTTGAAGATTAAAATAATGATTGCTGTGAGAAATGTAAAATTTGTACACAAAACATTGGTATACTGGCAACACAGCATTTTATATGATTATAAAGTAATTGCATGCCATTTTAATCACTATTACAATGAATGATATTATAGTATAATAATATGATGAACAGCTTGTGTGCGATTAGAAAATAACATTAAAGAATATGTAAGGCATCTAATGATATTGTATTTATTACTAGGTAGTTTGTGATATAATTCGGCAATAGTCTATGGTCATGGACAGTAGAAAGACATAACTGTTTATCATGAAACGTGGGTAAATATTGCTTTAAATTCTAACACGGTAATTTTATACGATAAACAGAAATTAGCTTATTAAAACAGTATAACGAAACAATTGTAGGTAATTATGAAAATATAGTTACGTTTAGCATATTCTGCTAAATCTATTTTTAGCATCATCTAAGTTTACTTAGATCAGGTATTCGCGCAAGATCCAAATTGCTTATAGCAAATTAAACTCCTATAGATAATAATTATAGTGATATGAAAAAATAGGTTTTAATTTTAAATACAACATATTGCCATCCATTCTGCGTTTTGAGGAACGACACAGAGTATTATCCTGCCCCCCTAGTCTACTGTAGATACGTTTATCTACAGCCTACGTCAATCTCATACATTCGTAGTCTATTCTATTGAACGCTACGCTAACAGAAAGCCACTTGACTAGGGGGGCTGGTCACAGATCAAAACAATGATTTTAGAAAAAATATGACAATATATTGAAGTCCTACCTGATCTAAGAGTAGAATTTAGTCCATTGAACATTGGATTAAGTATAAATTATGTTTATACTGAAGCATTAAATAACCATTGACGATAGAATACATTCACTTAACGCACATGACGCGTGTGATATATTACAGTGCCACAAACTTATCTGACCCGGTGGCAAAAACTGGAACTACGTGCCGCCATTTTGAAATGTCACATTTTCACAGACTTTTCATACGAAATATTTTGTTTATATAAAAAGAAAGCGACATCAGTGACACTGTCACCGGGTCAGATAAGTTTGTGGCACTATACAATAATTACATATCACGATTAGTAACTCTGATGACGGCTAAATGCGTTTTGTGCAAATAAAAAGCTTCCAAAACAATTAAAGTACTTAAAACAAAACCTTACAGCATAAAGGGGCCTTTGCAATTGATAATAATTATGTTATATTATGTAGAATGTAGATTGTCTACTTATAAACAATCTATAAGAATAACTGTATTATTGATAAACACAACCATGCTTAACATTCGTTTTAATACGAGTCGAGTTTTTCATTAAAATCGGCTTTATGGCCTATAGATTAGAGTTGAAAATGTTTATACAAATTTTTTACATGTTCAATGAAATATATGAGTTTAAAATGGTGCCACATAATTATGTGGATATACTAGCTACCATCGATAGTTTTGTCTAACAGTTTGACTTTACTGTATCATACATAATTGAGTTATAGTATCGTCAAATAAACATACATAATTTTTTTAAGCATTTTTCTTCAATTTTATACTACACTATTAGTAGTACTCGCAGAGCTTTTAAAACATACTTTTTACATGAACAGAGGACTATCCCGATTTAATTCCACATGTTTTGTGAATACTATATATTTATATAGTCGATACATAAAATATTAAATGGTATTTATAGTATTGCAAAACTCTAAATTGGAATAACCCCGTATTCCCAATAACAGTAAACCATTAAACTATCGCCTCTATTTCGCGACCCATAACAATTCTTCGAATATTGCACAACGTCAAAATCTGTGCCATTTACTTAAATTCACTTATTATTATTAGCTACAATTCATTTAACACTATCTATCTGACGATGAGTGAATCTGCGGAAGCTTAAAAACTAGGAAATTCAAAATTTATGTACAACAATTGCACAGTACAAAAATATGGGAAAAATTCTTGCGAACCCATTTCCTATTGTAATCGTGTCGTGTGAATATTATCAGTTGTTAAATACGCTTTTCGGTTTTAATGTCGGGAATGCACGTAACATATAACATTTACAATAGATTCCGTATGACTTGTATAAGTTTTTTTTTTACAATTTTCGCGCGTTTTTACTAACGCTCACAAATGTCATTCAAATGTTAGAATAATGTTATGATATCAAATGATATAGACTAAAAAAAATAAACGAATTGCGACACGCATGAACGCTCTTTAAGTTAAAACCCTTGCATTTCACGAATTTTATTGTGATGCTTTGAGTGGGTGGAAGGATACCTATATTTTAATTATGATTAGTATTTTATATCTGTAAACACTATCCCTATTGGATCCAATAATAAGCCGGTGTGTTATTTTAATTGTTCTCGTTAATTTGAATTGCGAATTCTCAACGTAAAATGCAAAGGTATTTAACGATTCGCGTTCAATAATATTCATATACGTTTATGTTATTTCATAGTTATATCTAATACAATATGTATAGCATTTACAAACTTCATAGCTTGTGGGAGGTAAAGGCGTATTATAAAAGTGTCAAATCCAAATCATAGGTAATCTAGAGCAGCAGTTCTTGTCAAAAATTTTAATATTTTTTGAGACTATCAATAAAAATGCTTGCAAAACTGCTAATCTTCGTATTAATTATTGTAGAAATTCAACGCCAACCTCCCACGCATTACAATGTGTATAACACAGAACATTACTTGGAAAAAGTTATTTAAATTTGATAATTATTAAAATTTGACGGTAAGTAGTAAATAAATTTTATAGAGTACCATACTAATACATATCATTATTTTGTAGAACTAATATACAGTGCAGTTTTTATCGGTCTAATTAATGTATCTATAAAAATGAATATTTCGTTATAAATGAGAAGTAGAGTTATCAAATCAGAAAAGCAAAAAGCTGAATTATTTGTGCATATAGATAAATTTTTAAATGAATATCATCATATTTAAACATGGTGCATTAGTTTCACCTGGATTCCTTACATTTTATTTTTATTAGTAGGTCATATTGTTATATGATAGTATGCTATCTTAGGCTATGCATAGAAAAAGTATTTGATTATAAAAATTGTGATGTTAGATTTTTTTTCTATTCTATATTCATGGCACTATTATCACAATACACTGCAGTTGCAAGAATACAAAAGCGTTGTGAAAGAAAAAACTTCGAAATAATCGTCAAAATTTATCGTAAGTATTATTGTCACTGAATATGGTTTTTCATGCAAGCAAACATTAAAATTAATGTATAAAAATAGCAAATTAAAAAAGAAAACTTTGTATAAATGTTTCTTATTATTTTTATGTCGAAGTGAATAAAAACCCTACATGTTATTAACGTTATCAAAAAGGCATACGAAATACAAACCTTTGTAGGAACAGTTAATAGAATATGTCACTTGCCACAAAAAGGCATCTTAATTCTTATCCTACTAAGACCAAGGCAAAGAATCTTAAAATGTGAATTGATCCGATACTGAGACACTTATGGAATAAAAATATATTCCATTGTTTATATGTCATCTATACAGCTATACCTTACACTAAACTAGGAATTAACATTGAACATTATAACCATAGACATAGAAAGTGTACTGACATATTCATTTCTTTTAACATCTTCCCTAAAAATTGTGGGGCTCATAACAATCACTTCATTTTTATTTAGATTGGTCATCAAACATCAAGCTTCATAGATATGAATAACTTTAATTTTCATAATATCACTCGCAAATAGTGTAGATAGTAAAATTGGCATGTAGCAACACACGATACCGACAACGAAGCAGTAACGTCAAACTCAACCCGTGCGAAAGGGAGGGAACAGTTGTCTATGGTAATGTACGTGACCAAATGCTCTCTCCCTTTCGCACGTAGTCGGTAACATCCGATCCGTATTGAAAACCACACTGTATACTAAGCCCTGCACAGTTCAAAATTACAATTACTGATAGAAGCCTTAACTTAGAGTAACGTACACTTAAATGTACGCCTAGAGCCGAGTTTATTACCCCGCCTGTACTTTTTCCCGCGGCTCTCTTTGTCTTTGCGAATTTCGCGGACTAGCGTGTAGAATGCATCGTCGACGCCCATTCGTGTTTTGGCTGAAGTTTCTACGAAGGGCACTCCATAACTCCGCGCCACCTGGAATGTACCAATTGAATGATTTAATTTATGAATTAATTCAGGATAGTTTTGTTATTGATTTTTTGTAATTAACAATGTCAGACAGAGCTTGGCTTGATGAACTGTTTAAATTGATGAAAATATTATCTTTTTATTTGAGTAATGGATATAGGTGGATGGAAATTTGAAAAGCAACATTAAAACCAATAATTTCTTTATTCATAATTCTATACTCATTAAGCAACTTTAAAACAATTAAATCAATTATTCATGGTGATAATTATTAAGGCTAACATTAAAAATCATAATATTATTACACTGTGGACTTTATTAATAAAATATCAACTTAAACGCAGATAAAATCTAACTTTACTTCCTTTAGAACTAAAGGGAAGACTAAAACAAGATCTCCATCTGTAAAGTTGTAAGATAAATAACTGACTCATAGTGAAAATCAATCAGTCCAAACTTTACACATATGATTAAATTTGCTCATGTCTATAAGCAAATCACTACATAGTATAAAACAAAGTCGCTTTCTCTGTCATAGGCCCTTTGTACGCTTAAATCTTTGAAACTACGCAACGGATTTTGATGCGGTTTTTTTTAATAGATAGAGTGATTCAAGAGGAAGGTTTAATGTTTATATGTATAATAACATCCATTAAATAGTGGAGAAGTACTGTTAATTTTGAGGTTTCTAATGTGATGTCGTAAATAGTTACATTTTTTCCGCTTACATTGCAAACGCAGGCTGAACCCTACGAGTTTTATCAAAATATTGTACTAAGTATTGTACACATTGAAAAGGTCTACAGAAAAGTCCGCGATAGTATATGTCTATCTCTTATGGATAACCCACAATAACTTTTTAATACCCGTGCTATACATATATTATTTTATACCCGTGCGAAGCCGGAGCGGGCCGCTGTTTTTATATATGTACAACGTTCACAGTATTTCTGTAGCGTATTTAGTATCAGCATTGCACCCGTGCGAAGCCGTGAGTTGACTGTGAACCCCAAATGTTAATGTTTGCGAATTTTTGTCAATTATGTAAATCATTTTTTTTAGAAGGGGGTGTATGTAGTGTGTGTTATTATTCGCAGTAATCGAATATCGTAAATTCAGCGGTTTGTGGCGCAGCGAATGGCGACACTCCTGCGAGAGCCAGTCGCCTGCCACTCGCCTACCTAAGTCACCTAAGTGTAATAAAGTATAAATTTATAAATGTAATAAAGTAGTTCAGCATATCCGGTATTTAATTTGAAGACCCCAGCCTCTGTACACTAAATATCGATCGATCGATCGATCGATCAATCAATCAATCAATCGATCAATCATCCAATCAATCAATCAATCAATCAAAATCGATCAATCAATAATCGATCAATCAATAATTGATCAATCGATATATCGATCGATCAATTGATCAATCGATCGATCGATCGATCAATCAATCAATCAATCGATCAATCGATCAATCGATCAATCGATCAATCGATCAATCGATGATTCAATCAATCAATCTTTCAATCAATCGATCAATCGATGTATCGATCGATCAATCAATCAATCGATGAATCGATGTATCGATCGATCAATAATTGATCAATCGATCAATCGATATATCGAATATCGATCGATCAATCAAATCAATCAATCAATTATCGTTCAATCAATAATTTATCAATCAATAATTGATCAATCGATATATCGATCGATCAATCAATCAATCGATCGATCGTTCAATCAATCGATCAATCGATGATTCAATCAATCAATCGATGTATCGATCGATCAATCGATCAATCAATCAATAATTGATCTATCAATAATCGATCAATCAATAATCGATCAATCAATAATCGATCAATCGATCTATCAATCGATCAGTCGATATATCCATCAATCAATAATCGATCAATCGATCAATCAATAATCGATCAATTCGATAAATCGATTGAATGATCGATTGATCGATTGATTGATCGATTGATCGATTGATAGATCGATATATCGATTATTGATTGATCGATTATTGATTGATTGATAGAATTGATTGATCGATTATTGATTGATTGATTGATTGATCGCGGTTTCACCCGCGGAGCCACGCGGGTGAAACCGCGGGGCGCAGCTAGTTATATAATAAATTCAAAAATCCTCCAATCACAGATAATAATTATTCATTAATTAATCTATACTATTATTATAAAGCTGAAGAGTTTGTTTGTTTGAACGCGCTACGGAACTACTGGTCCGATTTGAAAAATTCGATAGTCCATTTATCGAGGAAGGCTATAGGCTATATATCATCACCCTAAGACCAACAGGAGCGGAGCAATGCGGGTGAAACCGCAGGGCACGGCAAGTTTATAATACAATAATTATAGTAAACAATGTTATCCCTTATCTGTGAAACAAACGATAATGATGATTGTTCTTGCAACAAAATATACTTTAAGTTGAATTAAGATTAGAATGATTCACAGCAGATGTAACTGTATGAATCATGAGTCACAGTTTAATATTAATCAGGAATTATGAGCCATTGTATGGTTAAATACTTTGTTAAGGGCCGATTTTTCAATCCTTGGATAAAACTTATTTGTCGAATAATGTATAAAACTACCATTTTAAAAATGTATTCTAATTGCCCATAATTGACAGTTTACATGACATTTTAATATTATCGTGTAATACTTTATTGGACGGATAAGTTTTAACCAAGCATTGAAAAATCGGCCCTAAACGAATTACAATTTGAGAATTCTTTGTTAATTTGATGGTATTTTTTTTAAGGCACCCGCTATCTAAGCATTTTGTCTAAGCGTCATCTGGAATGTAGTCCAGAGAGTTTATTTTCTTTTTTAATTCTACTACCAATCTAATTTGATTGTGTGATAGTGCCTAACTTGCAATTTCTACTACGCCTAAAAATCTGCCGTTTAAAAAAAGATTGGCAGAATTCTATAAATGGGAAAACAGTGTTTATGTATTTTTTTAATTTATACCACTAACCTATACCTGCAAAACCCATTATTTAAGATAAATAAATAAAAAGGCACCTGTTATCTAAGCATTTTGTCTCAGCCTCCTCTGGAATGTAGTCCAGAGAGTTTATTTTCTTTTTTAATCTAATTTGATTGTTGTGATAGTGCCTAATTAAGATAAATAAATATTTCAGGACATTTTTCACACAAGGCACGATCTGATCCCATACTAAGCTTTCGCTTGTGTTATGGAAACCAAATGGCTGATAAACATACAAATTCTAAATAAATACATATTATATAGTAGATAATTAACACCCAGACACAGAGCAAACATTTATGTTCATCACACAAATATTTGCCCTGGGTGGGAATGGAACCCACAACCTCTGGCTTGGAAGGCAAGGTGTGTATGTACTATAGCTAACTCTTTAGTCAAATTTTATTCTAATTTGTTTAGCAATTTAGACCTTTGATTGTTAGACCAATATCAAAAACATAATAATTATATACCAAATCCAATGACACAAGTATTATAGGAATTTAAAACCTGCCCCATCCAATAATATCTATATTAATATGAAAATATGCTATCAATGCAAGAGATGAGAGAAGAGAACAAAAATAGGAGGATTGACATATTTTTCCAGAAAAGACTGTAAAGTAGTGGCCCAGAGAATTACCGAATTACCTTTTGTAGTTTAAAAGTATTATTTTATGTGAAGTTTCTCTTATTTACATATTTAATTAAACTTATTTAAGTGCTCAATGGGATACACCGGTATATCAGTTTAAATTGATCAATTTTTTTAAGGACAGGTAAGTAATTAGATATCTGTATCTTGCACTACATTTGTTTTGTTAGTTGTCACACAGAACAGAACTCAGGACTGCCTAGTATCTAGTATCTATGCTTGCATATTACCACTGAATCAAGATAGCGGCTACAAAAGATGTGGAATAGTAAAATTCATAGAATATGTAATCTGGAATGCAGTAATTAATAAAGTATGCAACTATTAGTCTGCTCTTCCACAAATAAAAATTATTTTAATAATTATTGGTCTATTATTGTGCCTTTAGCTATTAGTT
>CAJQZN010041614.1:0-31922 GCA_907164685.1 Colias eurytheme
AATTGCGTCGTCTCGTCGCGTTGCCGTCAATTACATTTGAAATATTCAAAGATTCCTCTCGAATTTGGACCTTTATTTAAAATACGACTTCGCCGGGCCGCGGTGTGGACGTAAAAATTTTACGTTTCGGAAAAGCGTTTGTGCAATCAGAACGGATTGTGTGGTGAGACTTAGCCGAGCCGCGTTAAGCAACGTTCCCGGAAAACATTCGCCGTAAAATCCTATTATCGGTTTTAAACTTTTGAATTTTCAATATTTATCCTTCCGTGCCGCATCGCTTTTCATATTGATTATGCATCGCTAGAATAGCAACCGGGGATTTAATGCAAGCTTTACTGGTGAGTAATATAGCTTGAGCGGTTCTATTATCCTTGAAAAAACAACGATTTAGAATGGAATCTTACAAAACTTATTTCAAATGCAAAATATATATTTAACAAAATTGAATTCGTATAACTGCGACGTCTATAGTAAATGCCTATCGAAAATCCGATAGAAATCTAATCCAGTGACCGAAAAAGCATATTTTTTATTACAGAGTTCTCATTTTCCGCAGCTATTAATATCCAGTGAAGGGCTCCTCCAACGCAACGCTTAATTAAGCAGATACGCCGAGTTAATTATAGGCGAGTGCACTTTTCATTGCTAAAAAGAGGCGCCTATTTACTTTATAATTATTGTGAAATTAGATTACTTTTAAGTGCTTGCTGCTTTCGATAGAATATGAGAAAAGGCTATTTTAACCTTCACACACTATTTTCATTTTACAAACATTTATAGCCAGTTAGCTTCTAGATTAATTTAGTTAAGCATAGGTATCTATCTGTTAACATGATGATAAGGTTTATAATTCATCAAAAAATGTCAAAAAGGTTATCAGGAACTGAAACCTGCCTTTAATATTGACGTAGGTACACTACGATAATATATCCTCCATATCTATACAATTACACGTGTTTAAAACCTATAATTAATATTGGAATGTCGAAAAATGGACATTCATTATTAAAACTAAGTATAATTTTGTACGGCAGCTATTTTCCGAAGTCTATAATTTTCAGAAGAGGTGTTTAAGATATAATGTATAACTTTCTATCTACATAATACTAAATTTGGATTTATAAGTAAATTGTGTATAATTTTAATGTGTTCTAATTATTGGTTGGTGTTGTAATTATACAAGACCAAATGTTCTGGAATTTTTTTTTTCAAATTTAATACCTAGGTACGTATCTAATGTTTTTGGTATTGTTTTTGTTACAGGTGCAAATAAAGTATTTTAAATAATTCATTTATTCTTAGATCTAAGCTATTTATATTAAATTAAACTATTGCATTAATGGCGATATTAAAAATGCTATGTGTAAAAAATAATGCAATATTATAGCAAATGTTCAAATAGCGATTATATTTCCAAAAAAATATTTGTTAGGCAAACAAAAAATACTCAGTTTATCGATAATCCCACGCTGAATATTTGAAAAGAATATATTTTGGTAAAACAAAAAATAAAATTTAACAGCACTAACATGTTAGTAATAAAATATTTGCAAATATCAGTTTACGTTGCAATATTCTGTAAAATACGGAACGCAAACATTTTGTAAACATATCTTTCATTTAGAATAGGCTTATTCATTTTAACAAAAATTGTTTGCCTAATAATAATAAAATTGTTTTACAACTTCTCAGTTTGGTCTCATTCCCGCCTCTGAAAAATTTTGAACCATTATTTATTCCTACGGGAGCCAGTGAGCGAACAATTGCCACAAGATACCTACTACTAAAATTATTTCACTATTTTCTTTTATAAAATTCGCATTTTACTATTTCAAAAGATAAGAAAGCTATAAAGAAAACACTTAAGCAGTTTTATTGTAACAGCCTAATAGAAAATGAACTTTTTTGAGAAAACTGATTACAAAACATCCTTTGATAAATCTCAATAGTGAACTAGAATTAAGAAATGTACGTCTAAATTATTTATTAGTGGCTAGAGCTTTGAGTTAGTACACATGAGGGTATTTGAATTATTAATCCTACGCGCATATTATATTATACTTGCGACTAGCGGAGAAGGATCAATCAGTGTCGAACTGTCGGACTGAAAACACGTATAGGCGTAGTATTATAGTAGGCATTAGTTTTGTAATTATATACCTTACATTATCACTTGTAATAAGGCTTAAAATATTATAGGCTTAACCAAGTACTATATCAAAAGCCTCAAGTTTATATTTGAAAGTTATTCGATCTTTTTATATTAATTTATTTTTATTATGTATACTTATGACCTAAGATAGAGTCTTGAAGTATCTACCTTTTATCGTTAAATAAAAATACGTAGCTATACACTTAATTAATATAAAATTTCTGCGGAGACTGGCCCTTGACCTAACATATGATGGCACTCGAGAAAAAAAGTAATTTACAACGTTAAACTCGAAATTTATCGAGTTTACGAGACCTTGTACAAATTTGTGATTGTATATTGCCTCTGTAAAGAAGTTTGGTACATCGATAGCGAAGTGTGTCAACTGCAGCGGGGTGCCAAAAAGTATGGCATTCGGGTCAATAGTGCTCTGATAAGAAATAATTCTCTGCAACTTGGAAGGAATATACAATGTTCCCTAAATTGGTGTGGAATTTATAAGAATTTTTGTGAAAACTTGATGCGTATCAATTTATATAACGCATGAAAGTAAAATCATCAATGTAATTATTTACTGATGTCTATGTTTTGTTCATTTTGGCGGCACTATAAATAACTGTCAGTTTTGTTAAATTGAGTCCAATAATATCTAGAATATTCGAAAATGTTATGTTTATAATCTATTTTTAAGCTACATCTTAATACTATTATAAAGGCGAAAGTTTGTAAGGATGTATGGATGTATGGATGTATGGATGTTTGTTACTCTTTCACGTAAAAACTACTGAACCGATTACAATGAAATTTAGCACACATATAGAGGGTAGCTTGGATTAACACATAGGATAGGTTTTATCCCGGAAATCCCACGGGAACGGGAACTATGCGGGTTTTCCTTTGCAAACGCGGGCGAAGCCGCGGGCGGAAATCTAGTGTAAAATAAAAAGTCTTTAAAATTCCCTCTGTAGTACTAAAACCATATCGATTTTAATGCGTAGGTGCGGAATACGTAGATCCTACAAAATGGCGCGCGCTGAGCTGTGTTGACTTAATTTTTTTCGCCTCATAAATTATAATTTTTCATGAAAATTTAATGGTTTCTCGAAAATATTTGTTTTCTAACTTGTAATGTATTTATTTAATTCACCATCATTTTAAAAAGACTTTTATCTGCAAATAAGTAAAATACAAAAAAGACATTTATTTATTTATTTATTTACACATAGAACTGACTATCATTACAGGTTAACCTAATTCGACAGAGTTCTTTTATAAATTAAGAAAAACAAACATATCTCATAAAAATATAAAAATAAACACGTTGTAACACAATAATAGCCTATTAAGCCTCAATAATTCATAAACTTAACATTTCTGCTGATAGCATAATATATTTAGTAGTACCTTTGAAAATTCGCTCAAACTGCAAGAAAACACATCTATTATATTGTGCAATTCGTTAATTGTACGAAATGCACAAATAAGAGGCGATTTGGCTAATAGATTAGTTCTCGCTACTGGTATATACAGTATATTGGGTAAGATTCTTTTTTCTAAATAGTGGTCTGGAACCTTTAAATACATTTCCTTTAATATTCCGGGATTGTATTCTTTGCCCCTTAAAACCCCCACCAAGTATGCCACCAGCTTAAATTCGCGCCTTACCCTTAACTCATTGTACCCCACCATGCCCAGTACAAACAGTGTGGGATACATTAGGGGATAGAAGGGATATACGCCATAAAGCTTCATGTACAGGTGGCGCATGAATTTATTTTGTACTCTTTCCAACATAACCGTGTACTTTGCTTCGTGCGGTGCCCATATGACCGCACTGTGTTCCAAATAGCTTCTGACAAGACTATTGTATAAAGTTTTGACTACCGTTATGTTGGTGAACCCCTGTGACTGCCTGAGTACAAAACCCAATTTTCTATACGCTTTTTTACAAATTTGCGTAATATGTGCTCGAAACGAAAGGTCAGCCGTGAGATTCAACCCCAAATCCCGTACTTCTGTAACTCTTCGTATCGGCGCCGCATCCACTATGTACTCATAATTAAGGGTGCACTCACACACATCAGTCACCGTCACGGCACGTCACCGGACAGGATTAAAAAAAAATATGTATCAATAGTTCTAGTATGACTCTGTTCCCACACGACAGTCGCCGGCACGAAATCTATCAGTGACGTCCCCGGTCAGGCACGTCAAATAATCTTTCCATACATGTATCATACTTTTATCCCCACTCACCCGGTGCCGTCACGTCTCAGTTCAGTCAGCGTCGTGCTACCGTCAATTGCTACATGTTCTCTAGCGTGACACACGTCTAATCACTCACTAACCTGATGTATGTGTTCAATGATTCAGTCAAACCGGCGACGTGACTGACGGACAACATGACGGTGACTGGTGTTTGTGGATACGTACACAAACCGTCACCGATCAGTCATCGGTGACTTGACGGTGACTGATGTGTGTGAGTGCACCCTTAAAGGTACCCGTGCGCGAGTCAAACTAATGATGGAACATTTACTTACATTAAAATACAACTTGTTCCGATGACTCCACTCCACTATACTATCTATATCCTGCTGGAGCCTTTCGCTATCCATTTTATCCCTTACCTCGAGCAGCAATTTAAGATCATCTGCAAATAATAAACATACTCCATGCTTGATGACCTGCGGCAGATCGTTTATCATTATTATGAATTCGAGAGGGCCCAAATTACTACCCTGGCTTACTCCCGATAGGGTGTAATATGAGTCAGATAAACAACCCTTGTAATCAACATACTGCTGTCTATCCTTTAAGTAACTACTAAAAAATTTTAAAAGATGCGGTGTACATCCCAATAAAGCCAGCTTATTCAATAAAATATCATTATCGACAGTGTCAAATGCTTTTCTAAAATCAAAGTAGGCAACATCCACCTGATGACCAGAATCTACTGCAGGCACAACATTTGACATGAAATTTAGAAGATTAGTAGTAGTACTACGACCAGGCCAAAATCCATGTTGGGCATCAGATATCAGACTACTAATTTGCTTCTGCATGGCACGATATATTGCAGCTTCAAATACTTTAGCTGGTGTCGATAAAACAGCTACTGGTCTGTAGCCACTGATATCCGATTTAACCTTTCCCTTAGGAACTGGAATGACTCTAGTAACCTTCCATTGAGCCGGAAAGGTCTCGAGTCGCATGCAAGTGTTAAAAATATATTGCAAAGGCTTCGCTAGTATCCTACTACAATCTCTAAAAAGAAACGCCGGTATCCCATCGGGACCCGCCGATCGTTTTGGCTTAAGAGACGCTAGTGCTTCTTTTACATCCTTTAAACTAAACGCATCAATATGTACTCTAGTGCTGGCGTACTCTTCTCCTGAGGCGCACTTTACCGCCATATTTACATTCAACTGGGGTGGCTCACTTGTGTAAACAGATCTAAAGAATGCTGCAAACTCTCTGGCACATTCCACATTCGTCAAAATATTACCATTTTTTAAAATAACCTCCTCCCTAGCACAACTCGATATCGATTTACAATAACTCCAAAAAGATTTTGGATCATGTCCAAATTGATTCTGTATTTTAATTACATAATTTTTATACGCAGTGTCTATTGACTTTTTAATTCGCGATCTACAACACGAGAATTCCTGGTAATCGCTATCTTTTTTGGATTCCTTATATCTCTTATGAAGACTAGCTTTCAGTTTTAAATCCTTTATTATGCTATTCGTATACCACGAGGGATATGAGCGTGCCGTAGCAGATCTATGTTTTCTCCTCGGAACACATTCTTCAAAGATATTATTTATAACAGTATAGAAATACGAAATTATTTCGTCCACGTCCTTGGTCGCGTACAGGGCACTCCAATCAACTTCTGCAAGTTTAGAATAAAGTGCGTGATAATTTGCCTTATAGAAATTCCATTGAGGTTTTATATTGCAATCAGAGTGCTCACTGTAACGACCAACACGCTCCAATGAAGAAGAGACACTTACTACAAGTGGCGGGTGGTATTCGTCAACAGGCACAAGCGCCTCATCGGATGCAACTACTAAAACCTCTCCCCGAGAACTCGAACTCAAAACTAAATCCAACTGACGATTCATACAATTAGGCACCTTGTTACTTTGAGCGAATTTACAATAGGCTAAAAAATATTCGTAATATTGAGTAACACTCAAAGGACATGAATGTAAATTAAAATCTCCTAATACTATTATACTCTTGTATCTACAACTTAGATCTTCAATAATTTTAAAAAGAGTCATGTAATCAGTCTCTGAACTACCAGGTGGAATGTAGACAACACAACACAAATACAAAAATCTATGATTTAAGTGAACCGTTGCACAAACTAATTCAAAAACACAGGAATCTACCGAAATATTGGATATTTCCACACGCCTTAATTCAATACGTTGAGCAGCCACTAACATCACACCACCCTGTTTGCGACCATCTAGCCTATCACAACGTATTATATGATATCCAACTGGAACTATTTCACCGTCATGTATGGATTCATTACAACCAGTTTCGGTTATGGCATATAAATCTGAATTGAACGATTCCAAATTATTCCGAAACATCTCTAGTTTAGTACGTAGACCTCTGACGTTTTGGTAAAAAATCTCAGTTACATTTTTAAATCTGGGCGCGTTTGGTTTTGTTGCGAAACCAAATCCATTCGCTGAATTCAACATATTCTGGCCATGCATCAGCTTGATTCAATACAAGGAACATACGCTCTGGCAAGCCAATTATGAATGAAGAGTAATCCCGTCTTGATTTATGTTTAATTTTCTCTACATAAATCGGTGCATTATCTCCACATACCTTTTTTACATGATTTGTCAAGTCTTCCACTGTTGTCTCCGGCATAAGGCGCCATACATGTAAGTGTTTTTTCTTCTCCGCAGCTTTTATTGCTGTAATTTCAGTATTTATACCCTTTTTAACATCCTGAGGATTTTTACTAAACGTCTTTCTTTTTTGCAAATTCATCCCATCGATATCACTATCTTCATCTCTTTGCGCACTTTTGGTATCCATCGTTAGCGATACCATATCAGTCGCCTTTACCGATTGCTCAACACAATTTGAAGCATTTTGTTGGAGATTTTCCATCGAACCCATCATTTCTACCGGTTTTTCCGACACTGGGGTTATTTTTGCCGATGCACACTGCCTTAGGTAGCCTTGATGCCCGCCCATCTTTTGTTCAAGCAAGTTCGTAATATTTAATACTCTCTCCAAATCATACCTATTTTGAGCGAATTCATTCTGCAGTTGGGCAATTGCTATGGCTTGACTATCCAAGCGGGATATCAATTCTGATCGTAGCTGCTTTAATTCCTCTAATATAATAGAATTCATATTATTATTATTTGTATTCTTATTATCCATACATGACTTGCATATCCAAGACTTTTTGCTCAATTGAGACATGACTAAAAAGCGTTTACGGGTAACATTAGTACTTGATAGTTCAAAGACAGATTTACAGTTACAACATTGAAGACATTCATTATTTATTAACAAAGACTTATTAGTAACATGATTGGTATTAGAATTAGAATTAGAATTAGATTTACTTTTATTCAAATTATGCGACATCATTTTTACGCAATGACAATTAATTTCAAGATACAATAAAAAAATATATTTACCTAGTTATACCTCTTCTTATCTATTACCAGAAATAAGCAAATCTTTACAGAATAAACTTCTACAGTAAAATTTTAAATATAATATAAAATAGTATAGTTATATACGTAAACCAATAATGTATTATTTAAACGTTATCTTATCTTAATAACAATTCCACTTTAATATTATTTTATTTATACAAATTAGCAATAAAAGAAGTTAAAAATAACTAACATTTAAAATAAATAAGCAGATAAAATAAAATAATCTTGGCAACTAATCACACACTCAACACCTTATTATAATTACCTATGTTTACTTCTATTCAAAAATGCAAAATCACTTTTCAGAATGACAATTAATTTTCAAGATACAATATGTATGTATAGTTATGCCTTTTTTATTACAAAAATAAGTAATCTTTACAGGAAAAACTAATAAAATAAATTGTAAATATAAATTCTTGTACAGTATATATACTACGTTAGTTAATAATGAATTATTTAAACGTTATATTATCCCAATTACTATTATAATTTACTATTCTTACACAAAGATTTTTTAATTAATACAAATAACAAAAAAGAGGTTTAAAATAGCACTCGACACCTTACTATGTATGTTAGAATATGAAAATATCCTTAAAAGTCCCCTATATACTTATATTCTTCATACAAACACGATGTGAAATGAAATGATGATTAATGATTATTATTTAATTTGCAATTGCGAAGTGAAGTGATTCAAAATGTTGGTAGACAGTACGGCGCGGCGCTTGATCAGCTGTTCAAAGTCAACGACTTCTCACGTAATCATTAGTGTGAGCAGGAACGATGATAAACGTTCGCAGCAACTGCTAACGGTTGCAAGCAGGACAAAAGATAAACTGGTTCTTGAACTGTACCCGTGTAACAACGATCAGTTTCTTTTGATAATAATTTGATAATTACTCACAGGTATTATTACGAATACATATGACTGTTGCACCTTCACATTACTTTCACTGAATCCTTTTTAACAGTATATAACACTCATGCCAATATAAGGTTGACTTATTTTTAAAATAATTTAAACTTATCCTTCCACTACGATTACGTGTCGCACTCGCGCGCGCCAGTCTAACATAATATTCATGTTACGTTATATGTATGTAACTACATAGTAGCAAGTTGAGCTAAAACGTAAAACAGCCTTTAGCAATATGATAACGTAAAGGAACTGCATAACATAATATTGTCTTCGTGTTACGTGAAAAGCAGCTAAAGACCTTTAACAAATTATAATCCTTATCCTTTCGATACTGACTATTTGTCTATGTTTTGCGTGTAACTACGAATATCATAAGTTTAATAATTTAATAACATATCTTTCAATCCCATTCTAATCCAGAATAGATACAATTTGGGATTGACGGATCGTGAGCTGGGGCAAATATAATCAAGATGTGATTTTGCTCGAAGATAAACTTTCTTTTTCTTTAATCAATGGCAAATCTGGGTTGAATCCATCAATTTTGGTAATGTTTGTGGGGAAATTTCGTCATAGTTCAATTTTTCACTTCTGCACGTATAAACACCTATAATGACGGCCGATCACATTTAGGCCCTTCTACACTATCGTGATTGCCTCTACTCTCCCAACATTGCCCATTGTGAAGAGGACCCATAATAATTCATGAAAATAATATTATAATAACTTTGGATTTTATAATTAGAAAAATGAGCACTCTGCACTCCAAATTGAAGCATGAATCTGTCTGGACTGGAATATTATTTTTTGATAAAAATAAAAAATAAACGTTTACATTACAATTTGCAAATTTATTATTCTAAATTATTTAATCATGTTACATCGTACAATAACAAGTCAAGTCTATTTTTATAGATATAAAAGGTTTGAAATATGTTTTTTTTGCTCTTTGGTACCACTTTATTATTTATCTTTATACGTTCAGATTCCCCATAGAAATAAAAGCAATTTTTGTAATATTTCTCTCGGTACATTATTTCGGAATCTTATTTTAGCCTTCTTTTATAATTCACTACATTCCACGTATAGGTATATAGCTCCCTGAAGTCCGATTGGGATAATGTTTTATATAACAAAGGCTAGACATTTTGAAAAAAATACTTGCTACAGTGATATATGGACTATAAATATTAACGACGTGATTTATATGGGCGACGCAACGAGCTAAAAAGAATATAAAACGTTTACTTACAAAAATGTATTGATTTATGTATATTTGAATACATATTCATTCAATCATTTCAATGTTTGTATATAGTTAGTGTGCGTATATATGGAAAATATGAGACATAACCGGAAACGTCAACAGTTTCTTTTTTTTTTTTTTTTTTTTTTTTTTTCCCGTTTAATCTGCAATCAGTCGCAAGACTATAAGCAGATGTGTTGCCTGCGCGAGATTATGTAGACGACGAGACCAGCGTCTCGTCTGTCTTCTAGAAAACATCCTTCCTTTTCAGCCTTTTGGTCATAGGGGAAGGTTTTACGAGTTCATGGGCAAGGGGGTTGGGGTGACGCGACAGGCGGTCGGCATATCTATTTTTAAATTTGTCAATTTCAGCTTGAACGGTCGGTACATTCAGATATTCATGGATCTCCACATTTCTGGTAAACCAGGGGGCGCTCGTGATGGTACGCAGTATGTGATTCTGGATACGTTGAATGCACATAATGTTACTTTTACTGGCAGTTCCCCACAATGGGACTCCATAGGTCCAGATAGGTTTTAAAACGGTGTTGTAGATTAACAGCTTATTATCCACAGACAGGACAGAGTTTCTTCCCATAAGCCAATACAGGTTGCGAAACTTAAAATTTATTTCGTCTCGTTTCTTTTTGATGTGGGTGGCCCAGGTGAGTCTTCGGTCTAGGTTGAAGCCCAAGTATTTAACATGTTCGCTATCCGTCAGCACATCATCACCAAATTTGACTGGGGGGCAGTTGCCTCTCCTTAAGGTGAATGTAATATGGTGTGACTTCTGGGCACTTGCACGGATGCGCCACTTCCTCATCCATTCGCAGGTAGCATCCAGTAATCGTTGAAGCCTATTACTTGCCGCTATTGGAATATCATCTCTAACAAGGTAGGCTACATCATCAGCATAAGTTGCAACGGTTACGTCACTAGCTACTGGTAGGTCAGCAGTAAATAAGTTGTAAAGAACAGGGCCGAGAACAGAGCCTTGTGGAACGCCGGCATGTATTTGGCGAAGTGAGGATCTATCATCTCTCTGTTTCACTCGAAAGAGTCTCCCTTCGAGGTAGGACTGGATGATAGGAAAAAGAGAGTGAGGTAGTTTATCTTTCACTTTGCATAGTAAGCCCTTGTGCCACACTCTGTCGAACGCTTGTTGGACATCCAGAAAAGCCGCCGAGCAGTATTGGTTCATTTCAAAGCAGCGTCTGATCTCTTGGTGGACCCGGTGCATCTGCTCTATGGTGGAGTGCTGCTTTCGAAATCCAAATTGATGACTAGGAACAAGATCACAGTTGTCCATATGCTCCATCAAGCGTACTACGAATATCTTCTCCCATAGTTTCGAGAGAACCGGTGTCAGGCTAATGGGACGGTACGAAGCAGCCTCATGGGGAGATTTTCCAGGTTTGTGGATCATGATGATTTCCGAAATTTTCCATATCTTCGGAAAATACGACAATCTGAGAATCGCATTGAATAGGGAAGCAAGAAATGTTATGCACTTGCGAGGTAAGTTTTTTAAATGTTTCGGAGTGATCAAATCAAAACCAGGAGCCTTGTTGGAATTCAGTCTTCTTATTTCGCGAGCGATTTCTTTTGGTGATGCGGGTTTAAGTGGTAAGCAGAGCTGAAGATCCTGACTGAGTATGTCGATCACATCAGGTTCGTCGCTACCATCATTCGGCTTGAAGACATTCTCTAGATGATTTGCAAATGCTTCTGCTTTTTCAGCGTCGGTTCGCGCCCATGAATTTGAGGACTTGATGGGATGCAGATGTTCTTGTGGCCTTTTATTGGTTTTAATAGCTTTCCAGAGCGAAGCATCTCCTTTTCCTTGCGGTGACATTCTTTCTATAGTATTGCGAAAGCTGGAGTTTGCAGAATCTAGTAAAAGCTGCTTTAATTGTTTTGCAGATTTATTAAAGGCAGTCTTATCGGTTGGATGGTGAGATTGCTGCCAGATACGTCGTAATCGCCTTTTCTCTAAGAGTTTTGTCTTGATGACTGTAGATTGGGATGCCGTCAATGGAGGATATGTTATGCAAGGTGAGTTTTTCCATGAAGAGACCTGGATCAGATTTGTAAAGGACTCACAAGCGTTGTCAACATCTTCTGGGGTCTTCATGGAAATGTTAAGTTTAATGTTTTCCTCCAAGAAGCTACGAAACCCTTGCCAGTCAGTTTTATGATTATACAAGGCATCTGTCTGCTCGACGTGAATGACAGAAGTACTCAAGGTAAGAATAACCGGTGTATGATCGGATGAACCATCCAGACTCGATTCCACAGAGGTGTAAAGATGGCTGACTCCCTTCGTTACGAAAAAGTCTAGGAGGTCAGGGGACTTGTTGCGATCAGCTGGCCAGCTTGTCGGTTCACCGGTAGATATGGGAGTAAGATGGTGAGTGTGTCAGAGAGTCAGAGAGTGGTCAACAGTTTCTGACGATAAAATATTCTATACATTCTATATCATTTCTATAATATATATTTCTTTAAAAGTATGCTGTGATGGCTGTGACGTTTAGCCAACCATAATCTTCTTATATATAAAAATGAATCGCAAAATGTGTTGGTAAGCGCATAACTCGAGAACGGCTGAACCGATTTCGATAATTCTTTTTTTATTATATTCCTTGAAGTACGAGAATGGTTTTTACGTAGAGAAAACGTAAATATGTACCACGGGCGAAGCCGGGGCGGACCGCTAGTATCATAATAAAATAAAGGCAAAAGTAAAAGATATACCTTGATATTTGTGTGTTGTAAAACAGATTACCTTTTGAACATGATATTTAAAGAGGTTATCGCTAACTCCAACAGAGCTTATTTCAATAAACGATGGAAATTTATATGTTAACACGTATCGTATATTAGTATCTACTGTAAGTGCGAGGGAAAAGCTTTTTATATTTCTTTACATAAATATAAGAATATATTATGAATTTATTACATTACCTACGTACCATCATACATATCGTTTCTTATAGAACTTTTTGGAGAAAAACCATAGAAACCAACCACGCGCAAGTATCGTTAATTTGATATCTACTAATAGCGAACTCTATGAATAAAATAACACATTAATATTATTAAAAAATTACCATGAGTCTTCATACTGAAGACAGCTGAATAGATTCATTAGCAAGATTGTACGAGCGTAAAAGATAAAGCTAAAAGTTAGGTAAGCATGGATCGATCTCTAATTGGATCCGTTTCAATCAGATTCAATACAAATTAAAACTCTTTCAGAACCCATTACAAGATGAGATCCATTTCAAAAGGTCAAAGACTATGATTTTCGGCAACTGTCGTGCCAATCATTACGGAATTTAGCTTTTCAACAAGTTTATGATTAAATGAGATCTTCGCAGGAATAGTGAGACAGCGTTACAACGCAAATTTCGGCTAAGTCTTACACTTACCTACCTACTACCTACAAAAAAGCCGAAATCTTTATGTATTACAATAATTATTATACACTGTATGCACTTTATAATGGTGTGTTACTTGTTTGAAATTTTCGTGGTATTTATTACGCGTTTCAAAATGAAGAAACGTTATACCTACCGGTAATGCGATTTTCTTTCATAATATTTGTACCCATATTAGTGTTGTTTGTTTCCAAAACAAACTAAAATGTGTTTCTATGTGAAATGTAAAATCCCATCAGGGATTCGGAATCTCACTTCCATTACACATATAAGTAAGTTTTTGTAACAAAAGAAAAAAGTATATGTCAATATCTAGTACGATAAAATAACACAGAAAATGTTACAAAGAGCATTGGCTAGGAAAAATAAAAAATGAATAAATATACCACTTCGCACAACACCATTTAGAGTTTAACCAAACAAAGTTTCTGTGAGCCTGATAAACATACTTGGATGTATATTTTGTAAATAAATAAAACATATTGTGGATAAGAAAATACATTTTCATAACATAGCTGTTTAGTTTGTTTTTTCTATCGAAAACATTCCGTTTGACGTGCAGGGAATAAAAAGATTTAGGCTTTTTTTACCTAATACAAGTATTAGGTAGGAAATGATAGTGATATTGACCTATGAACCTAATTTAAATGAAAACTGCTTGACCGTTTTATTGAATTGTTACTCCTGTAATATTATGACAACTAGTGTGATGTAAAATAAACATGTTGTATATTTCCTAAATAAAATATGTTTATAATATTAGAATATAAGAAGGAAAGAAACACTCGAGTCTTTGAGTCTTTCACCAAAAAACTGTTTCATAATCCCCGCTGATATTGTTGAGTAAACAAAGAAAAATAAATCTGTCACAGTCTATACAGAAAGATTGAATATCTCTATTATTCGTTAAAATAGAAATGTAAGTTAGTAAGTTAAGCCTATAAATTTTTGCAAGTTTTTTCACGCCTTCAAATCGGATGAAATAATATAAAACATAAAAATTAATCGTAAAATGTGCTGGTAAGCACAGAACGCCTGAACCGATTTCGTTAATTACTATTTTTTCATAAATTGAAGTACGAGGATGGTTCTCATGGAGATCTCTGATGTCTTATCTGTACCACGGGCGAAGCCGCGGCAGACCGCTAGTATTGAAATACAAATAGATTAATAATGGGTACATAAAATAAAACGTTATATTATTATCTGTAATTAGCTATTGTTAGTCGAAACAACAATATAATAAGTGAAGAATGAGTACATAATATGGAACAGAAAAACATGATTTATAGGAGAATAAATCGAGGTAAGTTTATTTGGAATTTTATAATTATTAATCCATCAACCAAATTAATCACAATTAAATAAAATCAAGTCAATTTCAAAAGCAATTATCAATATATTATTATAAATATCAAACGAAATTCCAAGTCTAGATTTGGATTAAGTTTATACGCAAGTATAAACACAGACACTAACTTAGAACCATTTTACCTTAAGCCTTCTTTATGTTACTTTGTAATAGTTTTATTTTCCGTTCTCTTTTATGTTGGTAAAGTTTATCGTCCATTTTGTAGATAATTTAATAATTAAGGTAACTCTATTGTTATAGAATAACTACAATTTATGAACGCGAACATTGAATATAGACGGATGAAGTTTTAGAGAAACCTACGCAAAACGTGTTTCATCATTATAAGATACTTAGAATACTTTTGACAATGGCTCGGCCCCGGTAAATCTGGGTACATTCAACATTATAAGGATATAGTTGTTGCCCTAAGCTACCAAAAGGTCCTTTGCTGTTCAACCGTATACTAATATAATATAGTACCGTATGGTCAAGCATTTGGCTTGCAACAACCTACAAGTTTATTTTTTCTGTTTTTGTTATAGATGAATAAATAAAATTATCCAAAAATAATAATAAAGCATGGCCAAACAAAATGGTACATTGCAAGCATCCATTTTCATTGAAATAATTCAGAAAAAAGTAACAACACTGACGCGAGAGCGCAATATATGCAGACGGGAATTTCACGGTAAATTTAATTTAAAAGGCAGATTTTAAAGTTTTCATTTTAAATGTTTTTAAATAAATGTCAGTTTAAGCATTTTAAGATTTAGTTTTATCTCTTTAATCTAGACTGAAATTAGAAAAATTGTGCAAGAGCTGCTCACTCTGTGTTGTTACTACCTACCATAATTCGATGCGATAGAAGATAATATAATATACCCGTGAAAAAATCAGATGCAGGTTCGGTCCTGCATCTTATTTTTTCACTTTTCAAAAGCGCAGGTCCATTTATTTATAAAATTATGTTAATTTTTATTAAGTGTAAATATTTTTATTAGAGCTGTAACTCCGTAATTAACTATGTAATGAAATATAAGAAGCGTATGTGTGTATGTGTGGGTATACTTCTTATTGAAATTTCTGGAAAAATCTAATGATAGAACAATAATATGACGTCATTCAGCTGGTCTGATGATGATACCCGATTTGATTCTGCTGCAGCTGGTCTGAAGATGGGAGAAGATACCGTACGATGTCTATTTAATAGATAGTTAAACTATTAATTTTGGGTCTGTTAAAGACGTCTTGGACGTCATTCATTTATGCAGGTAAAAAGCTGTCTTCTTGTTTCTTTAATAATATATACGTATTTGCATTTAAATTCTTATTTGTACACTGGAATGTTAGTAAAAAGCTATTCTTCCCAACCTATCCCAAGTAAAAGCCTGTACCATAATAATATTATATTTCATAAAATATTTCCATTTTTTAGTTTAAGGTAATCAAGAGATAACAAATTGGTAGGTAAAAGCGTTTCAATAAGCGTATTTAGTTTATAAAAAATATAAAATGATTTCGAGTAATAAAAGCAAATTAAATTAATAAACGTTAATAATTTTATTGAAAATTAATTATTTTTGTATAGGTAGGTACAGTAATTATTATATTTTGTGACAAACTAAAAAAACGAAATTCGTCCTCCATTCATGATTATTAGCTAGAAGATAGTAAATTCCTCGCCTGCTTGGTGATCGAATATTGTCTATTCTTTATAAATTTATAAGTAAATTCCTATCATAATTATTTTTTAATTAATATAATTATATTGATGACAATGGCAGATACCAGGTATTTCTTTTAACTTAAAAGAAAATTTTATATTCAATATAGGGAACCAAGTTCCCGCTAAAATCGTTACTAAAAATGAACTCTACAATATAAAGTAAATTAAACGACGGTAAATTTAAAATTGTCCCCACTGACTGTAAGATAAAATATTTTTAAGCTCACAAAAAATATATTTACAATTTCTTACCGACCAAACAATTTAAATTTGAGAAATCAAAAATAGTTTCACCGCACTTCACAGCACTTTAAAAGTGTCAAATAACACTTATTCCTCAGTCACTGGCACAAAATTTTTAGTCCCACGAAATAAAAAAAAAATAAAGCCCGGGGGATACTGTCTATGTTAACAATTTCAAAGTTTGAATTAGGAACGCTGGTTTTAAAACCGAATGCGCGAGTGTTACAATTGGTTTTCGCGCATCGCGCAGGCTCGTTCGGAGAGGGCACAAGCGTCGAGCAGACTGGACGTTAGGGGTGACGGCTACCAACGCGCATGCGTCAACAACCTCTTATAATTTGATATCTCACATCACCGCCTCTGTGACGTTCCGTGCTAATACCTACTTACAAAATATTCAATTTTATCCACTTACACTTTTATGACTGTCAAACTTTCGTCTTGCAGACGAATTCGGATTTCCATTTAAAATCATATACCTACTAAAATAGCCTCCACACAACTTTGTCACAGGAGAGCTCATTAGAAATTAAAACCCGAAGAAGTTAGCCGTACCCTCATTATGAGCGGATAAGTTTATTTCGACTCACAATCCGGAGCATATTTTGAACTTCCAACTTGGTCCGTGCACGGTAACACAAAGTTTCCGAAAGTCGGTCCCAAACTCGTAATCAAATAAAATATCTGTGAGTTAGATCGAGCATTGGATCTATGGAGGTGTGTATCAGTATCGATTATGGAACGTTAGTGCACCCTGAACGCAGAGATTGTCGTTCAGCGAGCCTGCAAATAAAGAGAATGAAACTTGCGATGATTTTTGGCAGTTTGCCGACGGACAAGTTATTCCATTCCGGCCCAGTCCATGCTCCCTCGTCTCTTAAAACTAAAACCTTTGCCCGGCCTTTAGACGTGAGCTCATTTGCAAGATCAAAACGGAATATTTGAATCTCAATGCGCATGTAAATATTTCCCTCCAACCAACCACGACGTTTTATTGTTTACGACTTCTTTTATTCATAATTTACGAGTTCTTTAAACTTAATAAAAGTATAAACTTTTTCGTGGGTCGCAATTTTTTAATTTAATTTTCTGTTATATATGTGCCAGACGGACGCCCTGTTAGTAAATCATCATAGAATTTAGGTATAAAAAAACTAGCTTTTTCATCTTGGAAAAAATATATTTTAGGATAGTATACTTAAAATAAAAGATAAAGAGAAAATAACATACCAATGACCATTCCTGTGCATATATTTTCATATTGATAAGAGCATGGCTAATAGGCGAAATAAATAATGTAATACGATATAATTAATGAATTATACAGGCTTTTATCGAAACGGGGTTTATATTAGCGGATAAAAGGAAAATGAGGAAATGAAACTCAATAAAGGAACTTTGCTTCCCGATTCGCTAGATAAGAAAATTGATTGTTTGTGCAAGTATAATTTCTTCTGCGTGTTTATTGTTTTATTAATGAAGCTTTAAGTATTGATTTCACAGTATTCCTCTGTATAACCTGTTTGAAAAACTCCGTACTTTTAATAATGTTGTTTGCTTGAGATTGGTCTAACAATAGCTCGTAATAAATAATAAAAAATGGCTTGAATTAGTACTTATGTTTTGTGAAAAATTATATTTCCAGTTCCAGATTAGGTATATAGTTATATATATCTTTGGTAAGGTATGAAGATATACAGGGTGTCCCACTATTTGTATACTAAGCGCGAAGAGACTTGTAGTTTTGCATACCCTGATCACGTAAAAAATACTTAAACAACAAAATTACGTCAAAAATTTTTTGCTAAATTTTTCCTGAAAATCCTGTTTTCTTCTCTAGCTTTGCGCAGCCGGCATATACCGCTTCTCTAATGTGAGCATTTTGTCTATGAAAACATAATCTTAAACGATAGCTCACGTTCTGGTGGCAAAGTTGGGCGGGTTGCTTGTTATGGGTGTACACATAGAGTTTTAAGAATTTATCTATTTGAAAAAAAAATGCGTCTGGAATTGTATAAGTATTTTTTACGTACTCAGCGTATGTAAAACCTCCTTTGAGCTTAGTATACCAACAGTGAGACACCCTGTATATTATTTATTTAAAAACATCTAATTTTCTTATCTTTTGAGATGGCTACCAAACAATGAAACTGCTTTAAGCTATTACTACCTCTACATCAGTTTATTTTTAATAAAACTTCATATTCCTTTCGTTGTATCGAACAAAAAGGTCATAACGTTACTTAATTAATAATCAAATAACATCTAATCCATAGTTGAAAAAATTTTATACAGAACTAGCGACCTACCCCAGCTCCGCAAGGGTGCAACTATACATGTATTGGACACACAAACCTTCCTCTTGAAGAGCGCGTGTGCCAAGCACATGTATCAGAAGTGAAACTTCTTTAGAAAGATAACATACTACAATCGTCACCTTGCTCCATGACGTGATGGTATTGCCATGACGCGACATTGAAATTTTACCATCAACGCGCCTAAAGAAGTTTCACTTTAAAAGTAGATTTAAAATCCGTTGCGTAGTTTAAAGATCTAATAATACGTAGCGGTGGCGGCTACCGGGAAGCGACTTTGTTTTATACTATGTAATGATGATAATTAATGCTTTTTCATGGAATTCTTAACTTTATTAAGACCAAACAGTCTTTAGAAATACAACTACATCAAACGAATATTTAGTATTTAGATGCTTGTGGAATGAAGGCGCAGAATGAATCAGTAGATTTATGGCAAACAAGCTTTGGCTTAAAGCATTTAGGCTATGTCTCGTTTTTAGAAATGCACTGGGAGCTAAGGATTATAATTAAATGTTATTTTATGCAACTAAATAAATAATAATGCTTAGAACAAAATAATATTGTGTTGAGCAAATACTCGATAGTGGATATCACAATCATTTTCTATTAATTTGTCGAAATATACTTACCGAATAAGGTGAGACGAGATAAATATTATCACTAAATAAATTAACTATTATGTTGTTATAAATATTAAAAATGACACTGTTATCTCCATAGTCGTTCTCTCATACCTGTGCATCGAAGCTCTACCTCGGGTCGTCAATATTTAATTATCGCTTTTGAGTCCGGACTTTAAAAAATGACACTCTCACACTTTTAGATCATTTTAGTAGGGGAGGCCAAGAGGGGATTTCGGGATTTACTCGAGCGCGTCAGATTACTATAAGGGACGGTACCTTAGCTATTCATTAGTACCTCTAGTCAATATGAGCAGTTATGGTTGGTGGGTGCGCTCAGGGGCCCCGCTGGAAAATTTGAATAATCCATAATTCCCTAAGGTTGAGCTCGAATCGTCAGATTAGCGAAATGGGGACTTCTTATATTGTAATTAACCCGCCCATATATTAATCTGACGCGCTCGAATAATATTACTTTAATTTTTTACCCTTTCTTCATAGCGATTAAATCGCCACTTAAATCGTCAGATTAACGTATACTTTTTTTCAGTGACGTCCTGGAGCATGAAAAAATCAATATCTAACGCGCTTGAGTATTTCCAAGCCAATTTTTTTCTTTTTTAAATTAAAAAAAATCAAAAAACCCTTCCCCACCGCTAAAAGTGAAAACATTATAGGACCTTTTTTTCTCGCTATGGTCTAATCTACCAATTCTAATAGGTTCCCGTGACGCTCGAGTAAATCCACATTTAGCATCCTGGGCTCCCCTACTATTTCTTTGTGTCTAAAATAAGACAAGTTGCAGAATATAACGTTAGTGTTGAAATAGTTATCATACTTAATATCATATAAAATCTAGCAAATAGTAAATACACACATCTCCCTTAAAGATCAGTATCTACAAGAATTATCTCAATATTTATTTTGCGCTTATTGTACAGTATTTTATGAAATAAAAATGAAATTCATTAAAAGGAAAACAATGATAGCAATTACCTTTTCCAAATGACTTTCTACAGATCTTGTTTAAACAATTTAACGATTACCGCAACGCATCTGGTGTAATTTATGTAATTGTTGGACAATTAGCAATATTAAAATCTGTTTTGTTAACAGCATTCCGCGTAAAATATTGCAGGTTTTTCATATCTAGATTAAATATTTACAGTGAATATTAATTTTACATCTGATACTTTAATACTAAAATAATATTAGTGGGATAAATTTAATTAGCATCGTTTGTTTGTATGCTAATAATGTTTTACCACAAAATTGAATTCTATGTGACATTTTCATATTTATTGCTCGTCAGATTGTGGTTAACGTAAACCATGACAATTTTGGCGAGTTGTTTGTTGTTTAAATATTTGATAAGTTATTTTTGAACTAGAGTTATTTAAACTGAGAATGTTAATTACAATTAAATATTAAATGGGATCACAAATTACGTTTACGTGTGTTAGTCGGACTTTGACGCGTGAGTAAAGTTCTTTAATTTTTTAACCCGCTGATGAATTTGAAATAAATACTTATTTTTAGTCAACATTACACATGAATTTTTTTCATTAGATATCTCAAATCCGGAATTAAAAATCTGAACGTATTTTAATTTAGTATGTAGGTGCAACGAGTTATTGAAATTTTCCCCGAGCAAGAATTAATCGGGATTAACTTTACAATACCTACTTCAATAGGTATTATGTATATTTGATGATGGAATTATCAGATTACAACCAAATGATATAAGGCTGAGAAGCGCTTAGAACTATAAATTAATTCATTTATTACAAGAAAGACAAAGTTTGATATTCATGAGACATTAAAGTTTAACTAGGAACTTATGTCTTATTTTATCAAATTAAATTGAAACACTTGTTCAACTACTACGTAGCAAGCAGTCTTAAAATAACAAGCAACATTTCAGCATGCTATATCAATTTTCTTTGTTCGTAATTGATGACCTACGCTAAGAACAGTAGCGATTAACCAATGTAATCACCAGCAATCAGTATAGATCCGTTAACTTCGTCGAAGCGTAATAGGAAAAGCGAAAAATGAAACGATTGCGTTACCGAGAAATAGAATTTTTATCGCAAAGCTAAGTTCGTTTAATCGCTCTGAAATAATTAAAATACTTTTGCATTTTTACGAATGTTTAGACGTTGAATTTAAAACGCTTTTTAGCATTTTTAGTTTAAGTGGTGTATAGAGTTAGATTTCAGTAATTTATTTTGTTAAGTAGTTATTTATAAAAGGAAAATTATGAACGCTGAATAAGCGTTAATGACTTGCTCATCTTTGTTCATGTTTCACGCCTTTTCTGACGCCATATTTTTTAATAAGCAAATAATAAGCCAATAAATTACCTATAATACACTTTATAATAGCAGATAAGAGATAAGTAGGCCAGGGACGCCTTTGTATACATTTTATCGGATTATATTAACCCACATCTTCCTTGTGGAATAGAAAATGAACGGTCAATTTTACGATAAAATTTAAAATGCCTGTTTGTTAAGACAGGATTAATACTAAACTTGGAAACTTCGAGATAAACGTTTATACCGTATTTATTTACTGTATACGAATGAACTTTGAGTAAAAATTTAATTATTGTACGCTGAAAAAAAGTTATAAGAAAATGGTAGAGATTAATTTCACGACAATAGCCAGAATTATCCAACTTGAATATTACAATTGTTTCAAATACGTGTTTGGTGTATTTGTTAATTATAAAAATAAAGAATTTCGTTATTTAAGACAACTTAATCAGTGTTGAAAATAAACTAAAGACAAGTTCACAAAACTATTTGAACTCTACGAGATATAAGAATTACTTTTAATGTCGTATAATGTCGTCCTTATCAACCCGATACAATTATGTTAACTAGCCACATAATTCTAAAATCTAGACACTAAACCTTGTGTAATATAGTAAGCATTAATATCATTTACGCTTACAACTATCCACCTCACCTTTACCCTAGGTAAAGAACCAAAAGCCATCTACGAGAAAATAACTTTGACGCAGCAGTTTTCATGGAACAATTTATGAAACTTCGTATTCTCTCAGACCATCCATTTACCTTCTGACGTTCATTGGCTTCACTTGATTTAGACGTTCTGCAACTAACGTTTCGAGTTAGGGCCAATTAATTGTATGGATGGTATACTAAATGGTCTATTTTACTTTCAAAGTTTAAAGTTACAGTATATATTATATAAGAGTAAAATTGAGGATGAAGTTTAAAACAAACAGGTTATAAAGTATGATATAACATCGTACATGAAGACGTAATATTAAATTTAATAAACAGAGAAATATAAATTTGATTATTAGATACCTCTAAATATAATTACCACTTGTGTAAGGGTACATAAGAAGTTAGGAATATGGGGGACAGAAAATAGTTTGAATGTATTAAAATTAAACTATGATAGTATACAACTGCCTTTTAAAAGGCGGGTCTACATCGAGCAGCCTCGCAAAGCAATTGCTGCGCGAAGCAGCTTAGCCAGTGTGGACACGGCTCGGCCAAGAAAAATGGGTGAGTACTATCTAGACTCGGCACGGCAAATAATAAATCTAAAATTGTCCCTCTCATCAAGACTACTAACAAAGTGAGGGTAGTTGGGTCGGCTATCGATCCGCTATTGACCAGTCACATATATATCTCCAGTGACATTTATGCATTTAATAAAATATTTAACTCACAAGTAGTGTCCACTGCAACGGTCATATTTTATGCAGTCTGTGTCATGCCTTGCTTGATACTATAAATAATTATAAGAGTTACATAGCTGTAAAACATTAAACATATCTTTTGTATAAGTATACTTTATCATTTTACTTTACATACCTTTTGGTGTAATTTTCAATGTTCATATTTATCCGACAATTACGAGATGATTTTTTTAAATGAATATTCTATACATATACCCAAAAATCAATGATGAACTGGTGCAAAATTTCCTTTGAGAGCTTTATAATTAATGTATGCAGCTGCCTTTAATAGCATATGAATAATTAACGAACAAATTCATTAAGAAAAAGCTCCGTTAAAATAAATATTATTTAAAGGCGTGGGTGATATTAATTACTTGTTAAAAAATTAACTACGTAGATGTTATTGAACTCGTCAGTTACGAGTAGCGTGGGTTCGAATCTCGGTAGAATAGAATACTGTAATTTGTACGTTTCTGTACATTTATAATAACGTTGATGTAATTGAAAAAAAAAAATCATTGCATGTATGAGGTATATGTATTACAAAAAATCATAGTATGTAGTATGATAGAATATATAGATTTCGATTGATTTAATATTTGATATTTAGCGACTTTCATCTTAAATAATAGATCAAAGATCCATGACTCTATGCTGAGAAATTGACCCGTTTATATAATAATAAAATTGTTTGTTTCGATAGTGTGATAAGTAATTTTACGCATAGTTCATAATATATCAGCTTGATATCGGAATTATATTATCAAAGCCTAAAATACTGCGAAACATTTAATTAGAATCAAATAATTTGGAATATTAACATAATTATTGGCGCCATTTGAATAATAATTTTATCGATGCACAATGATAACTTAAACCTGTTTAATATATTACAGGGACATTAATGCATAGCATTTTAACTATATAATTTTAAGTATGTATTCTAAACAACCATTTTATAAGTCATTATTTTTGCACACTCAGAATAGTTTATAGGAAGTATCTTTATTTTTCGATGGATGGTTTCTTTCTTTCACTACAATGAATGCAATTTAACTGATAATAAGGCATAACGTGTTGAAATTAAAATATCTAGTTAACATATTAAAGTAAGTATGAAGTAGGTAGTCGCTGCTTTTATAGCAATAACAGCAACGGGCACCCGTCAAATTATTCCAAAAAGCTCCGTTGTATGTGTATATAATAATTGTGTATTAACTATTAATCACTTAGCATCTGTAAAAAATATAACGTGGTTAGATATATTAGAATAATTATAATATCTACTACTTTTTTATTTCTTGTCCTTCAGAATAACGTTTCGTATTTTTATTTGAATGCAATGAAAGAAAGAAATATTACGAAGCCACAAAGGCTTCATTTCGACAATTTAAAATAATTTTTACGTTATTCTATATACAAACAATGACTTGGTTTTATTGGAAAATCCTAACAATAAGGTAAGGATGGCATTTTTCTTTTTCTCTTTAAAATAATGCTGACTCTTACAAACTTGATAAAAAGCCTATTGGAAAAAATGCATTGAGTATCTGTAAACCCCCCCAACTTTTGAACTTTCTTCATTACTTGTTATTGAAACGACGAGTAACTTTTAAACTAAACTGTTGAATCTCTCGTTTAAGGAATAGTTTTCTTTTATCCTCTTGATACATTTTATGTTTAATTAAAAGATTTTGTACATAAAAGGTATAGATATAAAATGCTTTTAATTTAATATTATAACTCTAATTAATAGACAGTGTACTAATTAGAATGTGAAGAGTAAATATATATTATATTTTTTTTACTATATTTACATACTTGTTTTAAAATGTCATACATAGAAAATTTCCAACATTGCAAAGTCAATTGTGCATTATGTAATGAAATGATAATTTTACGTTGGTGTAAAATGTTCTGGGTCACATTGAATGGAACGAACGAAAAGTCCACATCTAAGCGGTCGTCAAACATGTTACACAGAAATATAAAAGTCACTCTTTTATATTTTACAACTGCTTTTTCCATATGAATAGGGCGCAATTAGCCCAATCGCGTATGTCCCATATTTCTTCATTTCCCACACAATTTACTTCGCTCGACACGACGTTTGTAGCCTTAAAAGTAATTTCTCGGAATCGTATTACCGTGAACATTGTACGCTGAATGTAAACGACTACCTACTAATCTTTTCGCGGAATTAACTTACTTCTGACGGAGTTGCTGACTTTAAACTACTGGTTCACGTTCTCGCTATGTCTTAGTCAGCTGTCGGGCCAAATGTAAAGGAAGAATTTCAGTACTTTTCCCAGCCTCAAAGGATGTTTTTAGAAGGGTTGCTCAGCTTTAGCTGGGTTTACTTTTGAAGAGTTTTACAACTCTCTAACGGCTTTATCATTTCACTTATTTAAATGCGAATTATATCCTCGTTCAATATTACAAACTGTTTAGGTAAATCAATCAGAATATCTATGTATATTGTAATGAAATCCTACTATAAATGCGAGAGTTTGTGAGGATGTGTGTGTGTTTGTTACTCTTTCACGCAAATACTACCTAACCGATTACAATGAAATTTAGCACACACATGTAGAGGGTAACTTTGATTAACACATAGGATAGGTTTTATCCCGGAAATCCCACGGCAACGGGAACTATGCGAGTTTTTCTTTGAAAACGCGGGCGGAAATCTAGTATTATATAATTTCTAAGCATTATCTTACTATGTATTTTTAAATAGACATTTGGCAAATAATTTCAATTATCACATTATCAGTCTTCATTTACTTGGATGCTAGAAGATATCGTATTTGTTTACTTTTTAAGAAATGCATCAAAAGACAGGTTAAATTTAAAATGTGGAAACAATGCAAACCACACAATTAAGTCGCACAAAATGCAATTTAAACTGTATAATTGATTTCTAAATGGCCAGCCGAGCATAATTAAGCTAATTTATACAAACTACGCTGTATAAAATGGCATTTATTTTTAAAAAGTGCAGTTTAAAATCCTTTATAATTAACAATAAAGCGGCAAAAGCGGAAAACCAACATCCGCTGGGTTGCGCTTTCAAAAAATTATTCGTTATTAAGCTATTTATGTGACGGTGTGGTTATGGTTAGGTATACTATGATGGGCTTTTGGTTTGCACTTATCAAATATTGGTTTGATTTATTAAAAACTGCTCGTAGAGGCTTCATCTAAATACCTATTTTATGGAATTTTTTGAATATTTTTTGTGAGAAATCATCAAAAATTATTAAATTACATATAAGAAATTATTATATAATAGATTCTTGAATTATATACATGCTTTTTGTCTCTATGTAGATGATATTATATTGACTAGAATACTCAATAATTATATACCTACAGAAAATGTATTGTAACAATTCTATGATATTAATATCTTCCTATTAATAGAAATATTCCTCACAATGGAAATACTATCAAATATTTAGTTTAATCCAGACTCTTTCATAAGTAAGTGTTATAACATTGAGTCTGCGTTTGTCAGAGATTAATGATCGCAGATAAAAATTTGACAAACGTATAAAAGGTTTGTGTAATAGTGACACATCGTAGACGCTCTTTTTCACAATAAAGTACTACTTGACTAGCAATTTATTTGTCTTGTCATTTTGTAAATAACTATTCGTAAAAATTATCTTCAAATCTCGTGAGATATTATATAAATTATAAATCGTCAATTGTTAGTAAATAGGAGACTGAAAAAGTTATAAGTACCTACTAGGTATTAGATTTAGGTATTGTTACATTAAATAAAAATGAAATTTATTAAAATTGTTGTGAATAAAGTTGACTATTTAATTCATAAACACTTGCATACTTTATACACGAATAAAAAAAGTTTTGTTTTGTTGAGTTTATAATATTTGCTGATAATATTCAAAAAAGTTTTTAAAAGTAAATTTTATTTTAGTTTAAAAAAATAATACAATTTTTTATATTATAGCCTTAATACTGTAATAGATATAGAAGAATGTCTAGTGAAAATTAGGTCTACTCATTGTAATGCTAATGCAGTATGTCAGATTAGTAAAACTAGGTTAGCACGAAGTTATAACTGATTGATGATTTCTCACAAAAAGTCGTATTCCATTCAATAGCAAACTCAGATTAACAAAAAATGGTTATGGCTATCGGAAATGTGAAATGCTTGCCATTCTGTTTGCATATTTTAATCAATGTTATAACTAGCTTTTGATGAGACTTCAATAAGTAAAAATTAACGGATTTAAAACGCGATTAATTGGATTTATAAGAATTTAGACTGCGATGCGATTTAGATAGTCTTGACATCAATATGGAAAATTGCTGGATGTTAAAAAGTTTTTAATTTATTTGTATAATTCTCGTGAAACCAAACACAAGACTATAATAATTTGAGAGCATATTTTATGTTTATAGTCAATTTCAATTCCTAAATGATTCCTATAAATTTTATGCTAGAATAACTTTATTTATGATCTTACTTTAACTTAGAGCTTTTATTGTCTTTAAAACAATGTCTTCAGATAACATGATAACGTTTACGATATAAAGTACAAAAAAGTGATGCCTAGCAACCGATTCAATAAAATATTATTACAACGTAAAGCCTCACATTACTCACCAAACTTTCACGATAGAATTAAGTGTAAAGAAGTTCACAAAATCTAATTACTTTTTTACCTCGTCGGTGGGAACTCCGCTAACTAAAACCTTTTACAATTAAATCGTGCGGAAATTCGTTACGTTATACTAAATACTCCAACTTTGTCAATTTAATGGCTACAATTCAGGTCGATTTGGCTACTCTTAATTAAAATAATTGTACAAAAAGGTTAGTTTCCTGGAAATCGATTGAAATCGTTTTGATATAACATAACAAGGAACACAAGAGCTCATTAAAGCGACGGTAGGACTTTTAAAAGCACCGCTTAAAATGTTTTTAAATTTGTACTTTCATTACAGCGCTTTTATAAGACGAAGTTGTTACTTTAATGTTTTGAGAAGCACTCAAGTTTCTGTGTCAATTAAGCTTCTAAAATGCCCCTTTGTATGTTATGAACACATTTGACAATGTTTTCTGTTCTCTTCGATGAAGAAATGACTAAATAAAAATATGAAGAAGTTATGAACAGGGATGACTCTTGAATTATTTTTGCGAAGGTGTTAACCTGTCAACACTTAATGGATTATAAAACGAGTGTTTTGATATACGTTTATAAATCTAAACATTGCCTCGAGTAGTCCTGACCATCCAGCCTATGGTTAATACGTCCAACCAGTTAGATATTTACACATAATTATTATAAGAGTTATACAAGTAGTAATAAGTAATAAAAATTGCAACTACATATAAATAATTAAAAGTAATAGTATATTTATGATAATATTTCATTGATAGACCCGGAAATTAAGACGAAATCGTTCAGCCTTCAACCTTGAAAATGTTTTAGTAACAAATAAACACATTTCTAATAACATTTCAACAGATTCCGCTGATATAGCGATAATTACACTAATTGTATTTGAAGGTTGATGAGGTCGAGTTAACTCCCTCGGGTGAAAAGTTTGCGTACGCGGAACACTCGTACTGATAAATTATATTTAGGAAAACATAATATAATTGATTGATTGAATATTACTGATGTATGTGATGATCGTTCGATAACATGTTAGGGTGCGGATAGACTAGAATATTTACTTGTAACTTAGGTACAACGAAATGCGACATATAAAAAATCCCTGTGAGCATTACACCGAAGTGTCCAGCATTCTAAAGAATACATTGTTTAAAAATTCTCGACAAAATAACATTATCTATATCATGTGTTTTATAAAAATGTTAAACAAGGTTTAATTAAAATTGTAAAAGTTATCTCTAAAACAAGAAAGTACAAACGTGTAAGCAGAATTAAAACTACATTTTTCATAAAGTTAATATTTCGCTTGTTAAATTTATTCAACGCCCATTTCTCTGAAGGAAACGCAACACTTTTTGCGATTCGTTCCGCGAAGTCTCCCGAATGCAATGAATTCCTAACAATTACTCAGAAATGCTTATTTCTACTTCGCAGCGAGTCAACACTATTAAAACTGAAAATTGGTATAAATCTAGGCTGTGGAATCAGGTCACGGTTCTGATTAAGTGAGATGGCAAATGAGCGATACATCGATGTAACGAGGGTTGGCAAGGGATCCGTGTAGCCTTATATACGTAACCATGGGCCTACTTTAGACGTAATTACTGGTTAGGGCGTTAGAAGAACTGATATCTTGCTAATACAGACCTGGTCCCAATAAAAGGAATGAACTCGTGAACTCAAAATATGTGCCTTGCGTAATTTTTTATATCTTAGTAGGTATACAAAAAAATATATTGCAAAAATGCTATAATTCTCAACAATTCATAAAAGTAGGTATCCGATAACTGTCTGATTGATTCAGAGTTTATTGTATGATGACCTCAAAATACTTATCCTCTTGGTCTTGAAGATTTGATTCCTTATTTCGGAGAAAAAAGATTCGCTCTAGCACAGTGTAGAACGCAGATTGTCTAGAAATTTATACATTCTATACTTTTTATTTTATTAAGAAATAAAACCTCTATAAATCGAAATATAATTAATGAAAACCCTATAGTTATTTTAAATCAAACGTGAGCTTGCTTCCTAAATCATTTATACATACATAAATGTGTTTTTGTTTAGTTCACACCCCTGTCGAAACATAAATTACGCTCCTATAATCTCATTACTCAAGCGAACAATTTGGATTTCATAATATATTTTATAAATAATAATATCATTTAGTATACAGTATTTCATCGAATTATAGTCTGTTTGGATCGTTATCAAGTCAGTTAATTATGTAAATTATATATTTTAATAGCAATATATTTAAATTCTTTAGATATAATTATATGATAGACAGTTTTTATTATTATTATTTTTAAATATAAATATTTCAGGATATTTTCCACACACGTCACGATTTGATCCCCATACTAAGCTTTCGCTTGTGAATATGTAAACCAGATGGCTGATAAACATACATATAATATAATTTTAAATAAATACTTATGTCGATAATTAACACCCAATTTCATCACACAAATATTTGCTCTGGGTGGAAATCGAACCCACGACCTTGGAAGATAGGGTCAATACCAACTTAGCCAACCGGTTAGTTCAATTATCTTAATAAAAAATTAAGTATTTTCGTCTCCAATCGTAATGTGAGGTACAAAGGAAGGAAACACATTTGTAATAAACACTAAATAAGAGCACAACGTGATGGATCATTCAACAGGTGATGCGTCTTCCAAATAACAGATAGAACGAAATCTATGTAATGTATTACATTGATAATATATAACATCTATATGGCTAAGATATAGTTAAGTTATAGTAGAGTTAAGACTTAGAAATTCAATCAAAAAAGTCAGTTAAAGACCAAAATAAATCGATTGTTCGATTTATCAGCACAATAATATTAATGGTTAATGTAAATACTTCAAATCGGTGATACCAACCGGCACTTGCAAAAATCAAAAGTTTAATGACATAAAACATCTGTAAATCTACACTAGGCATTGTGAATTATGAACTGTATCCGCAGAGAGTCTCTATATCTGTACAGGGAACAAATATGTTCGGAATATAATTATAACTAGCTGTGCCCGCGACTTCGTCCGCGTGGAATAGTGACTGCATAGTAGCTACTACTTAACACACAATTATTGAGTAAACACGTCTTGAAACACGTACTATCATATACAACTAAATTATAAGTAGGTACTAACACATTATTATAAAGTTAAGAAATAAAATAAATAATAACACAAAAGAACTGTTAGTAAAATTTATTACTAAACTGAGCTAGGTATAAAACTTAGGTACAGAAGAGTTCAAAATTTCCAGGATGTGGTTATTCTCCCGCTCCCATATTCCTTCTACTTTCACAGACGTTCAACTTTTCCCTTTCACCCCTAGTAAATGGCAGAACCGATTTTGATCTAAGCCATGTCTAATCATACCTATATATTATGTACATGTCATATCCTTTCGTTTGGTACCTACTCCATTTGGATTATTTTATCCCCACTATCACCCCTAAGGTGCCCTATATGTAATAAACAGATTAACCAATTTTGATAAAACATGACTAATTGTAATTCACACGTCATTTCACATTTGATATGCCGCTTGATTATATTATTTGACCACATTCGATTATTCATTCCCACTTTTACCGCTATAAATCAATAAATGGATGAACCGATTTTGATTAAATATGCCTCATCATACTTCTCACGTCAGGTCATGCCCTTTCATTTGATATGCCACTTGGGTATGTTATTTGACAACTTTTATTCCCACTTTTATACCTATATCCAATAAATGGATGAACCAATTTTGATAAAATATGTCTTATTGT